>CM031870.1:9515845-9700162 GCA_018697195.1 Certhia americana
CGGGGCGGGGCCAAGCCCTCACACGGCCGGGGCGGGGCCAAGCCCTCACACGGCCGGGGCGGGGCGGGGCCAAGCCCTCACACGGCCGGGGCGGGGCGGGGCCAAGCCCTCACACGGCCGGGCGGGGCGGGGCCTGCGCACGGAGCGCTCTGCGGGTGGGGCGCTTAGCACGACGTAAGAGCGTATACGGAACTCGAGCCAGAAAAAAAAACATTAAACCTGTGAGTGTTCCTCCTAAATGCATTGTAAATGGAAGTAAAAATTGGCCGCCGACCTTCCTTGTTCAGCTTCCATAACCCAAACGAAACTGTTCTGTGGGGTCAGTTCTTGTGCTGCAAGATGCAGCGTCAGAAATTCGGCTGTAGACATTCCCCTTGCTGAGGTTTTTCCAGTAAGGATTTTGAATCGGCTTAAAAATTAAGTAGGAACAGAGAGGAGGGGACCCTTGACTGCCTTGACCTAGTTTAGGATTATTTATTTATTTAGCTTTAGCCAGAGAAATAATCTACGTAAAAGCTGTATGAAGAGTTTGTCAGCCAGTATGAAAAACGTACCGAATTTAAAATCCCGCCTTCGGCTATATTGTGGTATAGGGAACGCCTTGGTCAGCAAAGAAAGACGTGCGCCGCAGCCGACAGGGGCGCGGGGCCGCAGTGCTGCTCCAGGAGGGCCTCGGTCACAGCAGAGGTCGGGAACTTCCAGGGGCGAAGGCACAGCCCCAACGTGCCCGCGCTGCCCCGCTCCGCAGGGCTGCGGCACAGCTCGGGCAGGCAGCAGCACGCAGCCGGGGGCCCCGCAGCGCAAGCCGCCCCCTGTCCCCTGCGGCTCCTGTTCAGCCCTAGCGGGACCCGAATGCCGGCAACGCGGCGAAGGCGCCGGCGCTCGTCAGGGCGGCTCCGCGCCAGCAGCAGCGCTGGTAAACAACGGCGGCGTGCGGCGGGTCAGGCGCGGGGCGGGGAGCGAGGGGCGGGCGGGCAGCGCGGTCTTTCCGCGCAGGCTGCGCTCGCTAGCAGGTGCTCCGCGCCGACCTCCCAACGCGCTTGCGGACTCATTCCGCAAAGTTTGCGGGCGGGAGGAGAAGGAGGAGGAGGAGGAGGGAGCCGCGGCGGGACTGCAGTAGCCGGGCTGGAGATGCCGCTGAGCAGCCTCCTGCCAGCGGCGGGGCTGCGGCAGCGCCGCTGAACCCGCGCTGCTCGCCTTCCCGCCCGTCGGGGCGCCTCTTCCTCCGGGGATTGAAGGGACTGAGCCGGCCGCTCCGCACCCCTGCGGGGCTCGCCTCTTCCCGGGGTCCGGATCCGGCTTCTCAGGGATTTTGCCCTTTGCTGCCACCGGGGCTGCGGCGTGCAGTCCTGCCCGGCTGCCGGCTCCACCGTTGCCATCCGCCCCCCCGCGCCGGCCGGGCGGGTCGGTGCCCGCTGCCCTCGCAGCCCCCACGGTTGCATGACCGCCGCGGTCTCCGCGCGTCTGGATTCGGTGGAGTCCTGGGCCTTCCATGCGCTGCTGGTGCTGCCCTATATGTTTTACTTGGGCTTGTTCTTTGTCAACGTGCTGATCCTGTACTATGCCTTCCTGATGGAGTACATCGTCCTCAATGTGGGCATTGTTTTCCTGCCCGAAGATATGGACCAGGCTCTGGTGGATCTGGGGATGCTCTCCGACCCTGGTTCCGTGCTCTACGAGACGGACAGCGAGCTGGATGTCTTTGACGGGTACTTGGAGTGACGACTCAGGGAGCTTCGCAGCGATTGAGCTCTGCAGCCGCCTGGCCCGGGGCAGGGGCCCGGTGTGTCTGCATGGCCGCAGCTCGGGGACTGCTGCGGCCCTGGGCTGCCCTCCCTGCGTCGCGGCTCCTTCTGCGCAACATCTTCCCTTCCAAATGACACCCGCCCCGCCGGTGCAGGGACCAGAGGGGCAGCCGGGACCCGCTGCGGCCGGGCAGGCCCGCGGAGACGCAGAGGGCTCGCAAAGGAAGTAAGTAATTTCCTATTGTCCGGCAGGGTACAGCGCCGGGGACACGTTCCGCCGCAGCTCCCGGCACGGGCGAGCGCTGCGGGAAACGGGCCGGGGCCGCCCCTGGCGTTTCCCCAGCCCGGCAGCGCCCGGGGGCCGGCGGGGCGCCGCTCCGTGTCCCCTGCGCGGCGGAGACACTGTCCCGTCCCCTCCCCCGGGACTCACCCTCCGAGACACTGCAGCTGTTCTGCTGGGGGCTGCCTGTACGGCCGGGCGGCAACTTTGCTGATCCGGGCCGGAAAGCAACCGTTAATCGAAAGCAGCATCCCGGTTAGTATTTATTGCAATTCAGACACCTTCCTCGAGCCAGAAATACACCTTATTTTGCTGCCCTTTAAAACCACTGTCTTGGATAATGACAAACTTCCCCGACTAAAATTCTTGCCATATTAATTGTAGCACGAGGATTTGCTTATCAGCTTTTTTTTTTTTTTTTTTTGTAGTTTTGAGTGATTCTAAAACTCTGGAAATGTAAAGATTTGGCATTTTAAACCACTGAAATGCATTTGGGAAGAAAAATCACTATTTCTAGCTAGGACTTTCTGTGCCAAATGTATGTTAATGAAAACATTGACAGTTTAAATTAAAATGTGTTAGCAAATCTGCCAGCAGATTTTTTTTGCAAAATATTGTGTATAAATCTGAAAACCAATTCAGGATATCTTTATTTTTCTGATTGAAATGATGGAAAAAGGAAACCTAGTTATTAGGTTACAACTGACCACACTATACAAATACCAGTAAATACCAAACTATTTTGAGCAGTCTTCTAATTTAACAAACCCAGACAAACTTTTCCTGTAGTTCTGTTCTTCATATAGGTTAAAATTATCTCCTGAATGTTTCTAGTCAGATTCTGTGTAAAGCAGTATTAGCTGATTTTGGTCAATAGAAGAATTTTGGTCAATAGTTTAGAAGGAAAAATTGGTCATTTTTGGTGTTGGAGTAGTAACACTGATTGCACAAACACAGCTGAACAAGGCTTGGCCAAAGGCATGTGGGAGCCTAACAAGGGAGTGAACAGATTTTGTTGCTACTGAAGAAATCTCACTGCATATAGTCACTGCAAATGGAAGTGTCTATGCCAACATTTGGTGGTCCATCCCAAGTAACTGGATTAGAATCATTTCTGCTAGAATAAAAAGTATGGAGCAGAACAATCCTTCCCACAAAACACCATTGACTATTTTGTGGTTGTCTGCTTTTTCAGCTGGACAAATAATACACATGCTCTGTATTCCAGGAAACAAATTCCTAAAAATTAATGATAACTTAAAGCAAAATCTTTGGTGCTGAAAACCATATACATTTTCTTCCCCAAAATACCTTTCCCCAAACTCCAAATCTTAGTGCGCCAATGCCTTTTAGTAGAGGGATTAAAAATATATTTTTAAAATCACTTTTTTCTGTCTAGAATTTTTCTTGATGAGTTGTGTCTAGTTTTCAGGAAGACCTAAGGAGAGCACCAGGCACAAATTTCCACAGTGGGTTTTTCCTACTATGCAAATATGTAATTTGATATGAGCACAGTTCTGTTCAGTAGATATTGGGCTTCTTAAAATTCTCCTTTGTAATAATAAGATAAGCAGCTCTGGAAACTACTTGATATTCTAACTATAAAAGCCTCCATATGCAGAAATCAAAATGCAAAGTTTTTCTCAAAACTCAGAAGTAAGTCTCAGTCTCTACCCACCACGAGCTAGTGGAGTTCTGCACAGTTACTAGCTCTAGCCTTGACCTTTCATTTGGAAGCTGTCATGGTAGACGGTGGTTTCTGCTGAGAATCAAATCACAAATCTCAAAAGTTAGATCAATCCTTTGGCAGCAAAAAATTTACTGTGTTTCATCTATTTATATATTTAATTATTCTTATAGACTTAGCAACCAGGCCACAAATTGCATAATTATTTAGCTACCAGGCAAAGACACAGGGTTGCCATCAAGATGAGGGATTTGAGTTAATATCTTCACTGTTCTGTGCCATTCTTCCTCACCAGTCCCATAGTAGCAAAGCAGGGAGGAGAGGGCCCTAATTTGGAGCTGTGTTTTCTGCTTTGGGAGCAGCAGTAAGGCCCTGAAAGAGAAGATTTAAATTCTTTCAGTGCCTTGCCTGCAGTGACCCAAGTTTGATGTGAGTGTTAACCCCTGCTCTCCTGGCCTGGGAAGGTTTCCCACCTGTTCTATTCCCTTGCAACCAGAAGTGCTGAGGATTCACAAGAGACTGCTGGAAGAATGTGTCTTTTTGTCTGCAGTGATGAAAAATACATAGGCCTACTCATTGCATTAAATAGCGGGGTCCTCCTTGTGACTCACCAGTGATTTCTGAGAACAAGCAAAGAGCTGTGATTATCCTGAGCTGAAACCTTGCAGCGTCCTGTGCCTGGGAGAGTGGTGCCTTGAATCCTGGGTGAGTGATGTGTGACAGGAAAACAGAGGGGGCAAATCCCAGGAGGCCATTCTGCAGTATGTGGAAAAGCTAATTTAGATGTAAAAATAAAAGAACGTGTATCAGAACAGCTCTGTGCTCTCTGGCAGCAAACCCCTCACTTGAATAAACTCAGTAGAAGCAAAATGATGTCCAAGTTTCTGAGCATAATTGGTGGCAGAGACTGAAGGCACACATATAAATAAGCAGCTGAAAATGTTTCCTGGCCTATTCAAATGAAGAAATTCGTCTGTGTAAAATGAATAGAATTGACCTTGTTTGTGTCATCTACTGTTTTCATGTGAGTGTGCCAGGTTATTTACTATATTTGAAGCCCCCTGGAATAAGGTCATATGACTGTTCTCATACTTTCATAAAATGTGATTCATCAGAATGTACTCCTGTTGGAAAGAAAATGGGCAAAAGTAATCAAGAATGAAAACTGAGTAAGAAAGATGAATTTATGTAATCTTGCAGTAAATGCTTTACCTGTATTTTTTCATAAGATGAATTATGATGAGTATCTCCAGTGAGCAGAATCCAGCACTCAAAAACCTGTGACTCAGCACTTCCAATGAATGCCAGCATCTCAATTCTCAATCAAAAAAAAGGAGCTTAACTCCCTGGCTCATCAATAGAGTGCCAATTAGAACTGCAGGCTCGGTGTCTGTGAGATGGCCATCCTCCTGTGCCTCTGTTCTGGAGCAGAGATGTCCTACAAAGGACAGATCAGAAGGATAATGTCACTAGTGCTGTCAGAATACATTTAAGTGCATCAGAATCCACTTCCTGACTTCTTTCTTTTCAGACTTTAAGTATTAAAAATAATGAGCAGAGTAGTTTGTTACTTAATTTACCTTGCCATTTTTCACTATTTTCCCCTTTTTGTAGAGGTCGCCAAGGTGATTTGTGGACTCCATAGTGCAGATCAGTTGACTGTTTTATGAGTTACAGTAGCAACTGGATTGTGATTTTTAGAACCATGTTTTGAATATTTAGATGTTATTAAAATTAATAGAAGTCCAGTGTTCAAACTCACCTGACAGCTCTGCTTTAAAGAAATGTGTATTTATCAGGAATTCTATTTGAGATGGAAGGAAGACAAAGTCATGGTTAACTGTTCAGCTGTCCATATAGACTCTAACCACAGCCATGGACAATTCTAAATCATTTTCTACAAATGCATTTATTTATATAATGTCAAGAGAGTAAGCAGATTTTAAAAAATGTTTTCCAAATGGTGCTGTTAATAATGTAAATTAAAATGATGCACGGAAATTAGGGAGACATTAAATTTTTGATAGACATAATTTAGGCCTGAGTATCTCATATGTTAAAAGCCTCAGCCACAAGTAACTTAATGAACAATTTTTAAAAAAGTCTGTGGTTCTTTCCGATAAAAATCAAGCTTTCTGTAATAAACTTGCTTCAATAGATGGCAATAGCCAATTACCACTTTTAAGCTGTCAAAGGAATTAAGAAATGAATCCAATTTAATTCTTCATGTTTGTTTCCTCTGGAGAAGGGACAGAGTGACACTATAGTTCAGCTAATAGCCATCAATCCTAAAACAGAAGACGAGAATAATTTGTTTAGAGACATTTCGTTTCTAACTCTTTGCATTTGTCCCCTCATAATGATCCTAGTTTATAAGGAGTACAACTATCTCAAAGGATTAAGTAGGCACAAGTTGCTAAATCTTTTCCAGCGTTCAGGGAAACTGACAGACTGTCCTTCTTTTTGCAGTTGAATTTTATTACTTTGGCTACAGATTTGGAAAGAAAAAATAGCTGAATAGTTGGAATGATGTTCTCTGAAAACACAGGCATGTGTCTAATATATGTGATAAAAAGGGCAAAGACAAATAGGAGCCATATATGGGAAATAATGGTATAATGGAAAATAATGATGTGCACTGAGTGATGGATTGGGGAAATCCAGGTCAGTTCACAGACTTAAGGCTAAATACTCTTTGCAGGGCCAGAAAGAAAGACCCAAGAGTTGCTCAGGCAGTAGAGCCCAAATAGGCCACAAGAGCTGAAACACTGCTGCAGAAAGTGAGGGAACAGAAAGCAGTGTCAGGATGTGAAACAGAATCACACCATGTGTCCTTTGCTCCAGCCTTCATTGTGAGGAGCACTAACTTCAAAGGCAGAATTAACAAAGATATCGTGACTAAGCTGTTAATGTTAGAGTCATACTACAGTGATACTGTTCAGTGCTTGCAGCTATGTTCTAGGATATTGAAAGTTCTAGTTCTGAGATTTAAAAAAACACTTTTAAATATTTTCTACCTCTTCATTTTCCCTTTTTATGAAATTTTTGAAGTTTTGAACCTGCTAAAAAACAGGTCCTCATGAAATTTGAGGGACAGATTTCCAATGTGAAAATTAGAAAAGCAGGATTGAATATCCTCGCCAATTGTATAATTTACACCCCATTTAATATCTGCCACAACAAATTACAGTTTTGGACTAGCAATGCTACAGCAATGTTTGGAACTACCACTAGACAGCTTTACACTTTGCTTTGGAGACCAAATACATTTTGCTGTGCTATTTTTAAGTCAGCCTAGAACAGTGCAGAATGCTAACAACCTCACTGAACTGCCTGCTGGAGATCAGTTTTTAGTTCGACTTGGAAAGCAATCAGATAAACATGAAATGAATAACCTGGTAGAGCTGCTTTTCCCCCTTTTCATGTCCTCATTTTAAGAGAAAGGATTTCAAGCAGATGTGTTCTGTTAGCAGTTACTGTAGCTGACAGACATTTGACAGAAAGGCCTCACTGGACACAAAAATGCATCTTGTTTCTGACCTAGTATCTGCAGTAAGGGGCTCACAGGAATATGGGAAGTGTGATGAGTCAGACCGTGATTTCACAGCCCTGTGTTCCACTGCTGGGAGAACTCATGTCCCTGACCAAAATCTGCAGGCTGCTGTCTGTGCTTTCCCAAATCCACAAGGCAGAATGCAGAATGTTAGAAGGCACATTGCTGCCTGACCCTTTAGCAAATGTTTTCCAAACTCGCTACCCTTTGCCCGCTCTGTGTTATGAAACCCCTCTGGATTTCCTTCCTATCAATAAATGATCTGTATACTTGAAAGAGTTTATTTTCTGCAGTCTTGAAGATTTCTCTATTAATCCTCTTCTCTGAGTCAGTAATGGTGATGAATAAAAATTGGTCCCTGGTATACTCTGCTACTGAGTTCTTTCATACCAAGTTTTATTCTTTGCTTCCAGTTTTTTAATCTGCTTTCAGTCTATAAAAGAGCCTTTCCCCCAGTCTTGTGTCAACCTGTTTGCTTTTGGCTTCTTGTACCACTTTTATTAATGACACTCTTGCTCTGTCTGTCCAAGAACACGTGACCATCAGATTTCATTCTTCATTCAGACCCATAAAGGGGAAGGAGGGAGGAGCTGTCCGTTCAGAGACTTGCTGCACACAACACAGAAATGTCCTGAGCTGCAGGCATCCAGGTGGCCTTCTTGTGGTCTTCTGTACCTCAGCTCCTCCTCAACCCAGTCATGCCCTCTTCAGAGCTGCAGGATTCTATACTGTACTAATTACTCATCTGTAAAATCACAAGACCAGACAAATACTGTCACTAGTGCCCAGCATCTTCGTACTCCACAGCTCTGGTTCTACTTAAAGGAATCTTCTCAGCCTTGTATTTACCCCTGATTATTGTAAAAAATTACCTCCTAATAGCAGTGGGATACTTTGATTCAGTCAAGGCAAATTAGATAAATTGTGATAAAGCAATGTAACAATAATTTATTCTTGGCAGTAAGACCAAGAAGTTACCGCAAAATGTTATTTAGTTCTGTAACTACTTACCAGTGGATCCAAAATAGTTGGAACAGTGCAACTTTAAAGTGGAAGAGAAAGTGACCAAAATCAGAGACTACATCAAATATAGGCAATATTTAATTAACAAGATGGTCCAAAAAATAAAAGCACTCTAATGAGCGGTATCTAGTCAAAATAATGTAACCATTAAAACATCAGTTTTAATTAGTAGGTGTAATGATATCAAATCTGGATAAAATAGGTTATCCCACTGTATGTCACAGCTGTTTTTACTCTTAAGAACACCTCGTAGTGATTGATGTGATGCGCTGAGTTTCACAGCTTTCTCTCACACCCCTCGCACTGGTATCTTCCTGGCTCTGTTAAAATTCTTAAGGAATGGTGTGTTCTGACATTAACAGAAACTGTGATATCGATTTCTCTGATAGGTTGTGCAGGTCTTTACTTCTCAAAGAATTATTATCCATAATCACAAAAGGGTTTGAGTTTAAAATTTTTTTCTAGTAAGTCAACAAAAGGATGCTGTATGTCACATATACTCAGTGACTTTTCTGTTCATTTTAGGTTTGGAGGGTTACCCTGTATTTATGTGTTTTCTTTTAAACAGATTCATTAAACACCTGGAATGGATTATGACCAGGCTAATGGATCAAGTCCTGGAAAGAAACTATACTCTGAAATGTAGAAATGAAAATAAGGACAAGAGAATAAGAAGAGGACTTGTGATCAGACCTTGTCAGTTGTGACTTCTCTTCATGGTCTTTGCCTCTTGTATGTGCACTTACTGCAGTGATTCATGGGCTTCTGTAGGTAATTCTGGGATTGACACTATGAAAAAATATGATTAACTATGTTCCATTATAACAGAAAATCAAGATGTTACCCAGATTTGATAAACTTTTGGATGAATACCATGTCACTCAAATGGCCACACTCTACATATAGTTTGAGCCAGTTTTACAATCACAGGTTGAAATTTCTACCAGCCAGTAGTTCAAAGGCAGCACTTTCTCAGGGGAAAATATGCAGGAGTGAGTGAAGGAGGTTCTGTTCAGGGAGTATTATGGCAAGAACTGTGCTAGTAAGGTATTTTATTTAAAATGATAGTTTTTGAAATAGATCAGAGAGTGAATTTTATATGTCAGGTGGATTCATTACTTAACACAGGATACTTTGCAGATTGTTTAAGCTCATGTTCCTATGTACAGACGTGAAAGCAATACAATAAAGACTGACCTTTTCCATGAAAAAGTAAGCAGTTGTGTTGTTCTTCTTGAATTTGAAAAGAAATAATTGAAATATGGTTTCAAGGCAATTCCAGTTTTCCTGCAGGTACCTGCAAGTAATTCCAGATTGCTGAGATGGCCAGCAGGTAGGAAATCCTCATGAACAGCTACTTAAAAAATCAGACCTGAACTGAAACATCAGGCACTGTGTGAGGGGGAGGGGGGGGTAACCCACATGTTATTAGGACAGATATTTGACTGGTTTTGTTTAATTGTTATTATGCTTTTTAGAAAAGTCTGATTTTTGTAACTGTGCAATTTTTAAACTGAGTTGATTAATCAGGAACATTTTGGATAAAGCAGAATTGAAAACAATTCTGTGCTGACACTCTCTGCATGATGTCTGTCCTCTGCAGTCTGTGTCTGCCATCTGCTCCCAGTGTGGGCTCCCTGCTGCAGTCAGATGGTGTCAGGAGTCCCTTTTCAGCCAGTACGAGAGAATAAGAGGGTGATGGTTTAGATTCCCCATGAAACGATGACAAACTTGTGTATCCTGATATTCCCAGTGTGTTGCATTCAAATAGCACATTTTATCTCCTAGGCAGTAGAAATCAGCTCCCTGTTACCAAAATTGTGGGCTCCACATTAAATTTTCAGATGCTCCTGCAAGAGGGAAGCACTGGCACTGAACCCAGTAGTGTTTCTCCTAGACAGGTTTCATCAGGTACAGTTCAGGATTTTTAAACTCTGACAAGTGTTTTGTTTCACACAATCCCTGGGCAGCAATTCAGGAATAAAGTCATGTAGGACACAATATTATAACACATGAAGATATATTTAGGGAAGACAAGTTCCCATTTAGGTACCTATAGAAAGAATAATCAAGTTTAAAAACTTGTCAAGCTTGTGTTCATGTGCCCATTTGGTACTAACACAGTAGAGTAGAGCTGAATTTTGCTACTGCAGGGGGCATTCCTGCTGCCTCTATAATTATTAATTCATAGTGTTCACAGAGATGGCTTCACTAGTTTTTCAGGGTCCCACATATGCCTTTTTAAGAACATGGTTCAGTTTGTCACTATTGGTACTTACTGCAGTACCTAGGAGTTTGTAATAAATTCTCTGCAGTGGGTTTGTGCCACCCAGTGCACAATAAAACAGTACAAATTTCCCTGAGTCAGTCATTTTGGAGATTCTGAATCTTAGATCAAGATTTCTGATTTCTCAGAAGAGCTCAGCTTCACACATTTAAAGGATGGGGAGGCTGTTACAAAGTCTGACTACCATGATGACACAACCCTTGGCATTTTAGCAAAGCTGCTTTGACAACCAAAAAAGATGGATATAAAGAGGGCAGCATTTCTCTCATCCTAAAAGATATTTTTTGGACAGAGATTTGATCACAACAGCTTCTTAAAGGGTAGCCCGTGAATTCAGTTTCTATGCACAAGGCACTCATTTGACAAAAGCATTTTGGAGGAGCTTGGTGCCATAAGCATATCCAGACTTTGAACCCAGATTAATTTTAGAACTTTTAACTGCAAAGATTTAGAAAGGATAAAACCCCCTTTTCGCTTTGATTAGCAGGCGGCCTCAGTCAGCACATTTGTATCTCCTGATCCTGAACTTACAGTCCTGTCTATAGGCATTGCAAGAATTTGTTTCTGTTAAGAAAAAAATATTTCTCTATTTCCAGCCCACTGAACTGTTCAGTGCCAGCAGGACCATCCTGTCTCCCTCACACATAGTGCTTTCCATTAACCTGCAATACAAAGCCCCAAGCCTGTTACTGTGGGAGAAGCCAGAGGTTGCTGTTTGGTTCCATAAAGTTTCCAAGATAAAAATCAAAATAATTTTCAATGGGTACTGTTGCTATACAACACAAATAAACACACGCACTCACAACAACTCTCTTCACAGAGAAAGGAGGAAAAGAAGGGAAGTTTATTGTGTGACTTTGATATATATATATATATCTCATTTCAAAAGTGACTAGGGATTGGAGAGTGAATTTGCCACCTCTCCAACCACACAGGTCAAACTAAGAGTCTGTCAATTCTCACTTCCTCTAAGAGGAATGCAAAACCAATCATTGTTTACATGAAAGTGCGAGAATATGACTACAAGAAATGCAAACATCAGAAGGCTAAGAGAAACATGCAAAATCAGGACGACTGGGTATTATAAGGTACTGTTAAGCAGAATATTTACTTTTATTAATACTTTTTAAAAGATGTGTAAAGACAACTGAAACACTGTATCAAAATTTACAATCTGTACATTATAAACATATGTCTCCCACTAACTCAGAGTACAACAGTGCACCCAACATGATTTTAGCAGTCCAGACAGCATCCTGTAACATTCAGCTGCCTGTGGAATATTTAGCACATTCTCAGACTCAGTCATAGTAAAGTGCAGCTGCAGAATATATCTCTAAAAGGGCATTTGTCATCCAGAGCTTAGTTAGGAGAAGCCATGACAACGGTTCACCACGGATGTGCATGGCTGGAGTGCCACAGGCTAATAGGAATATCACATCAGATTTGACTTCAACTACCTCCCATTCAAGCAGCTCAAAGAGGAGAGGATAAGTAAGATTTTCAGCCAGTATGAGAGAATAAGAGGGTGATGGTTTAGATTCCCCATGAAACGATGACAAACTTGTGTATCCTGATATTCTCAGTGTGTTGCATTCAAATAGCACATTTTAGCTCCTAGGCAGTAGAAATCAGCTCCCCGTTACCAAAATTCTGGTTATCCATGGCTCTGGCTAGAGTTTGGCTAGAGAGAAGAACCATGCAGGTAGTTAAGAAAAATACTGCATTCTAATTACAATCATATTCTCCACAGAGTTTTTCCACCTTCCTCTGTTTATTCACACATTATGTCTGATTTGCTGCTCTCAGAAACAACAAACAAACCTTCCTTCCTCCCTTCTTTCTTTAATTTGTCCACTCTCTTGAATTTGTCCACATCCCTGCTGTCAAGATTCTGCAGGCACTGAAACTTAAGCAGGGGAGTAGAACTTGCTGGAAAGAAAATGAATGTTTTAGTTTTGAACTGTTTAAATCTGGGAATTTTTAAAGACCAAGAAACAAGTATTTGAGAGGTTAGTTGAGTTTGCACAGATCCTTGGGTCAGTATTGTCAGTGCTTCCTAGCAGAAAAGATTTCAAAGAAGTTGTTAAACTAACACTGAGCTAAGTCTTGAGTAAAGACTTCCCAATTTGTCACATTTTGAGCATTCCTCGCTTTTTCCATCCCTTTTTGTTGTTCTGTCTCAGATTGTATCTGGACAGGAAGCCAGAACAGTGCTCCTAACCTGACAATTGCCTCTGCACAGTTTTAAGTTCTCTTCATGTTCACAGAGCAGAAATAAAAGAATAAAAGAGACAGTTGGTTTGCTGTTGCAGTCAGCAGGATGAATATTTGGCCCACATATGACTGAGACCAGCAGCATAGACATGATAGTGCTTTGAAATGTGCTTTTGTCTGATTGCCTGGTTACTCATCACTCTGTACCACATAAACAACACACAGTAGTGATATCACTGTCAAATATAAACATTGTAAACATTTATGCTGCCAGCTGCATTTAAGAAATTAAATACCAATCCAGATATATGAATTTAAAGTTCTCATTTGAGACAAAGTAAAAAACTTCAAAGATTGTTTGAAGATTTGTGTGCAATAAACTGGCTATTTTTATCCATTTGGATTTCTGCAAAAATGTTAGAAAAATCCTTCAGTTTTTCACTTTCAATTCCTTTCTTGTCATTGCTTATTTTTTTCCCCCAGTCTTTTTAGAGGATTCTGCAACAAGTCATAGAAGATATGTTTCTATCCCTTATCGCAGCACTGATTATTGTGAAGAAAAGAGCATCTTCTAGATTCTTGTGGATAATCTTATAATATCAGAATGTTTTCTCAGGCTGATGATTCTTTTTTATGCTACTCACCCTAGTGCTTCCAATCAGTCCATACAGACAGGTGAAACCTGTCAGTCTGAGCTTTGAAATTCCAAAATCATCACACCAAATTTGATGGCAGTTACCACCGGCACCATGAAACAAACAATCAGATTTGATCTGTCAGAGCTTCAGATGTTGCAAATTGAACAGCTATAAGTTAGCTCTTCGATGACTTGATGATGGAATTTTATACTCACAATATCCTGGTGGTTCCTGGTCTCCTTTAATGGTGCTCACAGGTATCCAGATACTCTTCATCTTTGAAACCTGATGTTGCTTACCACTTTATTACTTAAGTAGAAATACAGTTGGGTTTTTGAATAACATTTTAAAACTCTTATCATTCACTCAATTTAAGCATTGCATAGAAACTTAAATGTGACTTTTTTGCAAGAAACATGAAAACACTGATTCATAAAGCAGCAAGAAGACAAGAAAGCACAGAGGACACTCTCCCCTCTTCTTTGCGACATCTGTGAAATAATGAAAACAGAACATTAGATGTACAGCCATCAGATTAACCACCATTAAGATTACCAAAATCATAGATTTTATGAGCTCTGTAAACAGACAACAGTGACTGGTGGATGGTGAACGTTTCAAGGATCCAGAGTTCCTGCTGCTATTTATCCTCAGAGCCAATGCAGATTTCTTCACAGTGTTCATATGCCTAATGTCTCCTTTCTCAAGAAGGTAGGGTTATTCAACATGACAATGATTGACTTTAGGCTAGTAAGGAGCACCACAATTTTTCACTGCTGCTGTATAAAGTTGGTCTTTGAAGCTGCCATGGCACCTGAACCTTCCACAACCTGTAGCCAGTTCAGTGCCCTACAAACACACAGTCCACATCTGGTGATACTACATTGAGAGCAGGAGTCATGCAAAAACTTGGCTCACTGGATGGCCCAGGGAGCCACTGGCAGCTGCAGCCATTCCACAGCCAGGCCCATTCAATTTGTTTCCTGGCCATCTAAAGAAAGCTGGAGCACATCTGATATCTGACTTGACTCTGGCATTCACTGGGATCTTTTAACTGATGTAACATGCATAATTTTTTTTTAAGAACAAGAGGAAGTGCATGGCAGAAAACTGGGAATAGAAACCCCCCAACTTCCCATGTTGTCTGCAGCTCCTTCAGTCCAGGAGCATCAAGGCAGTCAGATCCTGGTAATCATTAACAAAATTATTAAATTCTTCACAATTACTTCAAGGATCCTTGAAACTATGCAGGCAGGATCAATGAAGTAGAAGTGGCTGCCAGTCACTAAACCACACAATAACACTGAGATAAAGGAATGTAGGAGGGAGTGTTTTGCTCTCAGTACAGGTACAGCTGCATAGTCAGATGAGCAGCTGTTGAGTATTTGTATTCAACAAAGGAAAAGTGAAAGGACTTACTAAAAATCAACATAAAACAACCTTTGAGGAGTACAGAACTCATCTATTAAACATGAGAAGTATACAGAGGTTTAGTTTTCTACACCAGAAAAGAGAAGGTAAGCAGGGCACCTGCCAGTCACTGAACTGGGCTGGACTGGGAATTCTAGAAGTCAATTTTTCTTAATAAAGCACTTGTAGTCTGCTAGTGCAAATGCCAGGGAGGTAGAAGATGCAAGGTAAGGGCAGGGAAAGGGGGCCTGACATGACATTGATCTGTGCCACTCTAGGTGGTGCATTGATCTGGTGCATTGATCTGCACCATCTTCAAACTTGTCCATGGACACATGGATGCTGTTACTGTGCCTGCTGCCAGTCAGCCTGGAATCAACAGCTCCCACAGAAACAAACCTGGTTTGGACTCTCAGTGAGTCAAGGTTTGTTACCTTTATGGAATCCTCTGAATCTACACACTGATCCTGGAGTCCAGCTGGTGAAGGTGTTCAAGAACTCCATAGGGAATGGTAGGATTCCACATACTGTAAGGGCAAATTCATAAAGGAAAGAGATTTATTGTGTAATTTGCTTCACCTTCTTTTGGTGTGTTTGATATGTTTGTTGATTTTTTTTGCTTGTTGTTGCTGTTGTTTTTTTGGTTTTTTTTGTCTTTCCCTTTGACTATCATGCTATGGAAGTATATAAGCTATGGAACAAAGGAAAATGCATTTTGATTTAGAAAAAAAGCAGTTCTGTACTCCATAATCTTATAATGGTTACAGGACACAACTGCACTCCTGTAACTGTTTTTTAACCTTCCATCAAACTCTCTTCTTCTGAGTGTGTACTGGTAGCTTCAGACTATTTAACCTCTAATGATGGCTGCTCATTGTTTATCCCTCAAACACAAGTGGTGCAGCACAGAGTAGGTCTGGTTCTCTGGGAGGGTAGAAGATTAACAAAGGGAGGCTCAGTGGAAACTGTTTTAGGCAAGACAAATTTGCCTGGGACCACTGGGAACTAATGTAGATGAAACCCAAACCAATATTTTTAAACATCTCTACTTTTGTATTTTGGTGATGTCTTCTTTTGTGGCTCTTATAAATCTGAGAAGTACAAAAGGCAGCTTTAGCATGATTGCTAACCCAGTTTTACAGGATGAAGGTGCAGCAAACAGCTTGTCAAGAGACTTACACCAAGTTCTTTATATGAGGACACTTTCGTAGGCTGTCAGTCAGCTGCTGGGCTCCAACACCAGTTATTTTGTTGTACTGAACACTGAGGAGTAAAAACAACTTTGTTAATCCAAACCAAATGGTGTAATCAAACATTTAATTCAAAATAAAAAATACTATATAGGTTAATCTGCAGATGAGATAAGAAAGAAAAAGGAAAAAACTCCAAATATATTGTCAATTCAAAAAATCTGTAATGGTATATACTCAGAAGGTTGAATGGGAACTTCATTATGTTAATTCATTTGACAGATTCCTTTTCCTATGTTCCTGAGGTCATTCTCTAGCTCCCCAATGAGCCTATTCTCCCACCTTAACACCAATATTTTTTGCTTTATGGTGAACTGTTCCTTAATCCTTTCTAATCACTGTCTATCTGGACTCTGCAGAATCACATTTTCCCTGTGAAATTTCCCCAGAATCATCTTCCTCTGTTTCTGTCTTCAGTAAAACTAAACTTGGGACATCTCTATTTTCGTTCTCCAAGGAAGTAAGCTTTCCAGCCATCTCAAAAAATTTCATACTCACTCTAGCACTCTTAAAGATGTCATTGCAGGAAGAACCTTTGCGAGATTTTCTGCTCCAAAATCACAAATGCTGTTATTGTACAAGCTGCAGAAAACCAAACCAGAATAGTCACAGCTGAATAATGGATAATGTAAGCAGATATTAGATCAACGGTTTTCAAATACAGGTTAGTACATCTTAAATTTCATTTTATCCTTATTTGCAGTTAAAGTTTAAAACACACATTCATATTTCCTCTATCAAGTAAGGCAAATGACCACATTCTTCTTCACCTAGCACAGGTACAGCAAAAATAGATTCTATTATTTTATGAATAATAAGAACGTTTCTGTCTATATAGATCAAATTAAAAATCTGCCCAAAAAATGAAGCACAAGGATTTGGGGTACAGCATTCAAAATTTGGTGATTTCCACATCACCAGACTACTTCAGAATTGTACACCAGGATTTCTTGCATACCCTGCTTTACTCAGGCTTGTGTCAGATATCCCAGTGCACTGGGATGGACCTTTGTCAATATCAGCAAACACAGACAGCTTTGGATTTGAAGCAGACGGTGGCACATCTGTGCAGGACATGATTCATGAGTGGGTATTATGGACTGGATTTAAACATCAACTGAGTCCTTGCTGTATTCCCTGATATCCTTCTGTATGTCTCTCATACTTTTCCTCCTCATCTTTCTGAAGACTTTATGAAAGAATGAAGTCAAAAGCTTGGCTGCTGCACAGTGTTACTTCCTTGTTCCCTGTTCTGTAGTTTCTGACAGAGATAGCAAGGTATGTTTTCAAAACAACTCACCAGGATACAACTACTCACCTTAGAGTTTTTAAGGAAGACAAGGAAGGGAGAGCTGTAGCGAGGTTCTCCGCACCCAAGTCTGTTATTTTATTCTGTGATAAACTACAGTAAGTGAGATGACTTTGTTAGTCAAGCACATTTATTCTAATTTATTTCAATGTGGGGGAAATTAATCTTCAATTTAAAAAAAACCCATAATTTGGACAGTCTGTTTAGACCAAATGCAGAGAAAAAGATAAAACAGAGTCCCTGAAGGGAAGTCAGGAAGGATTAATCTATTTGTCTAATGAATGTACCCATTAAGTATCTCCATAGGCTCGTTGGTCTTCCATGCCCATGGGATACTTCTGCTCATAATTGTTAATACACAGTCCCTTAAGCCTCTAGGTTTAATCTGTTTCTTCTCAAAAGTTCCCTGAACTGTTAACCTTGTACTTACTTCAGCGTTTCCAGTGATGTCAGGGTTGGAAATACTTCAGATAGACTCTTTGCTCCTTCATCTCCTATGCCATTTTCACTCAGAGCATCAAGGCTGTGTGACAACAAAGAGAGAATTAGCTTTCCTTTTATTCTAAATTTCTGTGGTTTATTCACCTCAGACACTATCTATATTGAAAAGCTTCTTCTCTGCAGTAGCCTCAATCAGCATGAAGCATCACACAAATTACAGCTTCTCTAATAAGCAGCTTTCTGCTGCCCAAATTTACAGCCTAAGAATTTTTTTTTACTAGTTGAATGTCTTGACCCATTTCCTTTGATATGCAGGATTATTAAAATGGTTATGAAATAGCTGTGTTCCAGCTAAGCTGAAATGAGATTTCCTGTGCACACAAAAATACAGAACTGACAAAATCCAGCAGTCTGTAAATCCTTGCCTAAATAGCTCCTTCTCATGAGAGGCAGTATTAAAAATGAAGTTTTCCTCATATCTAGTCACAATTTCAGATACTGAATCCCCTTCTAATCTGACAGATAATGCTGGAATGTATTTGACATATTTTAATTTTAAAGCTTCATAGTTTTCCTGAAATATGAAAAGGCCAACTACAATACAGACAAAGGACCAGAGGGCCAAAGGCCCTCTCAAAACCCAGTAACCTTCCCACAGGTGCCATGGCACAACACTGAATACTGCAGATACACTTGTTTCTAGCATAAAGAAGCTTAAAACTAAGACAGAGTTGGTTTGTCATGGATGTTCTGGAGCACCAATAAGTTGCTGCAGAAGTTGGTCAGCAGAGGGACAGGAAGGGGGGAGTGTCCAGGGACTCTGTATTGAACATTAAAACACCCAGGAACACCCCATGAAGGGACTGAGGGGCTCTGAACAAACCACCACCACCAGGTGTCTTGAGGGAGGATGGGGAGTGTCAGCTTTTAGGCTACTGTTACAGTTTGGGAATGTTTCTGCTGTTCAGTGTGGTCATCAAAAAAGGAGTGTTTTTGGCAAATGAAATGTTTCTTGAGTATAAGAGCTCCTCCATCATCAAGGGTTGCTGAGGAGAAATGTTAACAAAGCTAATCTTTAGCAGAACTCACTCTAAATGCTGAAGTGATGGAAATGCTGCGAGAATTTTCACGAGTTTTAGCAGTCCTTGAAGGCCACATGCTGGACCCAGCCTGGAAGAAAATACAGACATGCAGCAGGTGTTTCACATGCTCAAAAGCAGCAAAACTTTAAAAAAAATTAATTTTTTTTTTTTCCCTGCAAACCCCAATGCCAGCTAGTTTACCCTCCTCAGAAGCAGCCATTCCCTACCACCAGCACCAAGGAATTCTGCTGTGAAGGCTTCAGATGAGGACCAACAAGGCTAAGGTCAGGCAGGACAGAGCTTATACAGCAGCACTGGGACATGCATTTGCCACTTGTTTGTTCCTCTTTGCAAGACTCATCTCACTTGTTTTAGATTCTTGTATTTCTGTTCTCTATATTTTTCAGGTTTTTCACGTATAATCTTGTCATGTTTTTGCAAGTATAATCTTAAAATGAGATACATATTTATCTCAGCATAACTGAAATTAAAACAAAATTATTTTCCCCCCCAACTAATAATAATTCAGTCTAACTTAAGATCAACATTTTACTGCAGCTTAAAGCACAAATTGCACTTTGATATGCAAGGATATGTTTCTCAAATCCTACTTAGAGTTTCTTTGGTATCAGAACAAGTTCAGCTAGAGAAAAGGATTCAAATTGCAAACAAAACTTAAATAAAGGGAAATAGGAAGAGGAAAGGAGAAGAGAAAATCAGCATAAAATCAGAAGCGAGGCCAAGCATAGCTGGGTTAGATCTGCAGACCAGAAAACAGATGAGACCTGATGAGAATTCTCCATTGCACTGCTGCAGTTTCTGCCCAAACTAATTAACATGCTATGGCAGCATCTTTTGAGCAATAGAATAGCCTTGGAGGCTGCTTACAGTTTGGAGGGAAAAAAGGGATATAAAGCTGGTGAGGTTACTAAAACCTCACCAAGACAACCTTCTGTCTTCCAGGAAAAGGGCACTAAATGATTTATTTGGGAGGCATTGCTGATGTAATTCTTTCATGGCCATAGCTCTGATAGGGTAAAAAATTACATCAGAAGACACAGATAGAAAAGTTCAGCATTTTGTGGGGGGGAAAAGTATTTCCCTGGTAGTTGGACCACAGTCAAAATATTTTATGCCCTGTGGCACAGGGGCACAAGGTACACAGTATCTTTTATCTTCTTGTCTAGAGATAACTTGTACTAAAACCAAACAAAATTGGTAGAGCCCTGTTGATCTTTATTGCTGCAGGAGCCAGAAATTATGTTCTTTGACTTTTGGCCATAAGCTAATAAATCTAGTTTAGAGAAAAGCAAAATAGGCTGTAGCCAACACCCATGACTGCTCCTAATTAAACATGACTATCTCAATATGTAGAAGTTGAGCACTTACGCAAATTCGAGTTTTCTGAGGTTCCTGATGGCAGGAATTTCATAGCTGGTGTAACCAGATGCTTCTTGCACACTAAATAAATCACAGTAGAATCAGAGTATGATAAATATTTTAGCAGCCAAAACAGTGCTTTAAAAATAATTTGTTAGCAAACTTTCACAGAAAATAAACCACTGTTGCATTAACTGAGGAACCAGGAAACTTCAGAGTAACTTCTGCTCCAACCTTTCTTCAACTGAGTAATTTCAATCCAATAATTGCCTTTCATAGTGCAATTGTTTTCAATAAAACTTAAAAATACATTTTTCTAAATCAACTATTTTCTGTCAAACATGAAACTATTTTGTCTATATTTTAATCAAAATACTCCACCCATGTTAAAATAGAAGTCATCATAAAAAAATCCAAAAACAAACAACAAAACTTTATGTCTGCATGTTTTTAATTGCAACCAATCCCACAGCTACTTCAGCAGCAGGGATGGAGCACAGGGTTTCTAGACCATGTAACACAAGCTTTTACTTCCTGGGCTAAAGGACTGACTCAGGCCATTTGGGGCCAGTGCAAAACAGGTTTTCATTTATGCCCAGGTGCTGCAGGGAGAAAGAATCAGCCCAAGTTATGTAACTGAAAGCAATTGGAAGATGGCATATTCGGAGATTAAAGAGAAATGACAGCTGGCTCTTTCATTGGCAGTTTTGATGACTACTCTGCATGGTGCTGCCATTGCTCCTCCCTGCCATGACAGCCACCTCATATCGAAGTAGGAGAGCCCCCTGAGATGACCCATCAGCTTGCATTGCCTTAGTTACTTCTCCTCTGGACAAGCCGACAACTTCATTGCCCAGCACTGGTGGTGAAACCCTGTTTTCATATATTGCTTGTGTAAGAAGAGTTTTGATCATAAATGATCCTACCAATTCATCATCATCTCCTGCATCTCTACAAGGTTGGAGAGGTCACTGATGTCCTTCATTGTCTTTGCCTTAAAGGGATCAAGAACAAATTTCTCTGTGGATGCTTTCAGCAGTTCATAGTCTTTTGTCTGTTCTAAAGATTTCCAGAGCCTGACAGTGTCACTGAGGGAGGCCCTGTGAAGTGACAAAACATACAAAACAGATGTGACTGCTGTAGTTGGATGAAAATGCCATCTACACACAGTGCTATGTGGATGATGCTGTGGGGTACAGAGGGTGACCAACCTGAACGATGTCACGTTCCTTAGGCTGACCAAGACTTGCAGCCCTTGGATGTCAATGCTACTGTTTCGCAAATCCAAGGAAAACTCTTTTTTTGATCTTTTCAAAACAGAGTGCAGTACATGGACATCAGGTGGTGTAAGAACTATGCCCAGAAAAGACAAGTCTGGCTCGAGTCTTAAGGCCACATGCTGCAGAAGATAATTGTTCTGTGTTTCGTAAACACAACACAAAAGCTCCAGCAACCTCTCTGGACAGAGAGTACTAATCTGCAGCCTTCTAATGTATTTCAAGAGTGTCTTCTGCTTCTTGGTTGATTGTTTTGCATCCTCATTTGAAAGAGAGCAGAAGTAGGGGTTATCCTGGAGAAATATTAAACCAGCCAAAAATCGAGGCATTAAATCTAACCAGTTATAAGGTTTTTTCTTCTTGGATAGAAAAGATAGGTACTTTGTTAGATTTTTATCCTTGAGCTCTTCTGCTAACAAAAGGTGAAGCGCACACAAGAAATTCTGAATGACAAAATCAGAGAACGTACTCCCATATTCCTCTTCTTCACTATCTGAATGTCTGGGGAATGCAAATGGCAGAAAAAAACCATACTTCAGAGCAAACTCTTTAACTTCCTCAGAAGGAATACAATCACTTTTCATGGCACTTTGGCGCTTTTCTCCAAGACACCAGGCTACACGGGCTAGGGTAGCAAGACTCTCTTGATTTTGTGTGGTTGTAACATCTGTTTGCATAAACATTATCTTCTGCTGAAAAAATTTCAGGAAGACTTCAGTAAGAGTTGAAGGAAGACTTTTCTCTCCCATTTCAAGCACTGTCTCACAGAGAAAACAAACAAATCTACACATAACAGGGCTGTAACAGTGACTGAACAAGTACTCACACTCTTTGATTAATTTCAGTGCATTATCACAGTAGGGTGATTCTTCAAAGTACTTCATTATGTACAATTCTCTCTGTTGAGGGGAAAATCCTACAATTTCAATAGTCTTATCCACTTTGGACCCGTACTGGTACAGTTTGTCTTTTGGTCTTACTGTAAATAATAAAGTACAACCATTGAGTATCTTTTTTTGGATGAGTCCTGAAAGCAGCTCCTTTATACTGCACAAATCTTTTTCAGGTTGGCCAGCTGAGCAATGAGGAAAATTCTCATGATCATGCAATCCTTTAAAACCATCAAAAATCAGAAGGACTTTATCAGGATTTTGCAATATGTACTCAAAGATCTCTTTGCTTCCCTCTTGAGGTTTTACGAAACATTCAAGCAACAGTTCCTTCAGGCTAAATTGCTTCTCAGGCAAGCTTATTTGTTTGCAGTCAAACCAAAATACAAATTCAAACTGAGAAAACTCTCCATTGGACCAGTCCTGGCAGATCTTCTGAATGAGAATGCTTTTTCCCATTCCTGCCTTTCCCAGCACCACAATCACTTTAGTCTCTAAGTCTTTACGCTGTGGGATTTGAAATATTTGGCTTCTATCAATGGCTGTCTTTTCCTTCTCTTGCAGGCTGCAGGTTACCAGCTCCTTTTCCATTGCTTTTGCACTATTCTTTCCAGTCTTGGTTTCAGTTTGACTTTGAACAAGTGTCCCATCAATGAACAGGTGATCCAGATTTACTTCCCGCTCCATGGTTATAGATTTGCATGTGTCTCGGAAATAATCCTTAAGTGATGAACAGAAAGTTTCCACTTGTTCTAGAGAAATAAAGAGCACACACAACTGAAGGAATCAGTCCACAAACTACAACATCATTTCATGGCTTAAGTGCCTGATTGCATTATAGTGAAAGCACAGGCATTCCCTTAAAGTCCATGGGGATGTATTTACCCCATGCAACTGCAGCTGAGAAGTGCAGGCACAACAGACACTTTCACATCAATGAACAGAATAATTTTGAAGCTCTCTGTACAGATGATAAAACCACTGAAGTACACTGAGCTGCTAAGCAGGTACTACAGCTAGATATCTAAAGGAAGCCAAGTCCTAGTATCTTGAAACCAGGAATTGTGCTTAGACCCTCAGAACAGCTTCACAAATTGTTGAATAATTACTACAAGGAGCTTTTCTGTATGTAAAGAAACACAGAATCTTTTTCCAAAAAATACTGGAATGTTTAAATTCAAGAGTTCTAAACTCACCTGGTCTTTTGAAAGGTTCTTCAGAAGGGACTGTGGAATCTTGAACTTCTTGAAATGTCTCTGAATCTGGAGAAATAAAACAATATACTTGACAAAGACATCTAGATAATCACTGGTTCAGCTTTACTAATTTTAATAATAAGATTATTGCAAATTGCCAAGTTCATTGTAGCATATATTCAGTGTAAGAGATATTTTGTTAATTTTACAAGGAAAAATGATAAAATTCTCCCACAAGTAGAATTCTTCTGATGTGCACTGTTGGAGGCAGAATGGCATCAAACAGGACCACAGCTGTTCTGACAGTTGTGAGAAGCAGACCTACCATTGCCAGGTGGCATCCACTGTTCTTTTCAAATGTCAGTGTTTTGCATAAATTCATGCTTACATGTACTGCTTCTAAAGAAACGTCTTCAAAAGCAATAGCTTCCTTTTGTTGTTCTACAATTTGTAACCAAGAACTAAGGATGAAAGTCACAGAGAAGTGACTCTTGGTAATGGTATTTACCCATTACTCTCCCTGACAAAGTCTGGTTGCTATTCTATTTTCTTTCTTTTCACCTGTTCGCTTTCAAACTACAGCAGACTTCTGCAGTTGGGCCAGGTGAACAGTATCTCTTTTACACAAAGAAATTCAGAATTTTTCCAAGAGAACACATTTTCTACAGATTGGTAATTGCAGAGTATCAGTTTTGACAAAACTTTTGGTTGGGAGAGCTTTTCAGATGCAAGACAGAATTTAAATTGACAGAGGCTGTAACAAACTCAACCTCAGAGTCTTATAGCCACACACAGCAGAGATGTGCAAAAACTTACCTGAACCAAAACAGATTTATCTCCCTAAATATGTAAAAATGTGTTTCATACCATAATATCATCTTGATCATCTTGATGTAGAATGTGATCTAAAAGAAATACAAATCTTACAGTTTCTGAGATCTGGAAATTAATTCCTATCCTGCATGCCAGCAACTTCACAATGGCTTGAGTTCAGAATTGCTTCTAAAAATGAAGCACCACAGGCTTCCAGTAAGGAAAATATTAAATAAAGAAGGGTTGGACAAGCAAGTGTCTGGTTATGATTTACTGTTTATTTTATCAACTAAGAAAATAGAATGGAAGAACAGAAAAAAATCTGTAATGAGACATTGCAGATGTGTAGTATAGATGGGGACTGGTCAAAACAGGCAGGAGTGAAGAACTTCTGCAAAAGGAAAAGAAACTGTCTTGGCACCTTATGTGCTAATTTGTCTGCTGCTGCATCTGGAATGCCAGGGCTTGTGGCATACGTATATTGTGCTGCAGTAAATCAGTTGGAATTATTAGCATTGTTTATTCACATAAACAGTAAATACAATTTACAAAGACTTCCCCACACCTAGGAATATATGCCTCTTAATCTCCACGTTATACTTTTGCTTTTGGGCAGTGGAAGCCACCAGAGGGCAACAAACTCCTGAACTGGGCACAGGAACCAGAGACAACACCGATACGAAACTCTGGGTTCCAACAGTTCTCTGAAGGCTGGAAGAAAAGTGTCTCAAAAAAGTTTGTTAGCTGAAGGGGGACTGTTAAATCCTTACCAAGGCTCTGATTTCATTATAAATGAATCTTAACTTACTGTGCATTACATTTCAGTATTGCTTTGTGAAATAAGTCGTCATCATCATGTTGGTTTTCGGGCTTTCACAGGAGCTGGCTGCAGTCTGGCTGCCAGCACTGAGCATTTAAAATGCTCAGACCATGACAACATCAGATCATCTCCCATTTCTGAGGGTGCTCCAGCACCCTGAGCTTTGCATTGTTTTAACTAAACCTGACATTCCAGAAACTGGAAGTCCTAGCAAACACAGGGGATTGGCTACTGAATCTGAATCTGTACAACTCTTATCTGTATACATTTTGGATCAGACTAAGGAGCCAGTGATTAATACAAAGAAGGAAATACCATCCATTTCTGGTTTTTTAAGGTCAATATGAGTAAAGCCTGGAGGGGAGAATTGGATTTGAGTAAAGGTAATATGGTTTCTCTCCTAGTTCAAAGTGCTGTACATATATAAACCCCAATTTTCTACGTACCACATATGTTAACTGGAAAACTTGGAGACATGAATGTTTCCATGGAAGATGTCAGCACTGGCAAGAAACAAAACATAGTTTTCAGCATATCATAACTATCAGGAACTGGATTTAATCAATGCTGCTCTTGGCAGCATTGATTTTTTAGGACTTTATGCCTCTTTATGGGGATAAAAGGCTATTGCTCTTACTTGGAGATGCTATAACATCATATGTGCCATTTTCAGGAACAAAGTTAAATATCTGCTGTGGAGGACCTGCCAAGCCTGGATTATGTTGGTACCCTTTCACACTTACTGGTAGGCACTCTGAGGTCAAAGCTTCTGACAATCCTGAAATGAGTGCAGAATAATTACTCTTCTGATTTTAAAAGGTTCTGCTTTCTAAAGATTTATGAGAGAGAAAAAGTTTTCTAACAGTTTTAAGATTTCTATTTATCCTTTCTGGCAGCTTCTAGGCAAATGTTGCCTGTGGAGAATTCACAGGATCACATGAGGTCCATAGAACCCATTAAAAAAAGAACACTTACAAGGTAAGATGAGTATGAAATATGAGGGATTTCACAGCTTTTAGCAGCCACTCTTTTCAATAGTCTAAAAAGAAATTCTATTATCATATGAAAAAGTGCTTAATGCAAAGTATGTAAATGTATAGTCAGATATGTAGAGAAGAGAACATGTGTAAATAGTGTGTATCCACATTAAATTTACCTTCCTTGCACTACATCCTTCCCACATAACTGCATATCATGCATGTTGTACAAGCATCCTCCCTCTCAACCCACACTGGGGAAGCTTTTTGATGATTCAGTGCTTGCAATTTAATCAGCCATAGCTCTGAGTTTCTGTAGGCGGGACAGAATTTCTTCTACTACTATATTCTGCTTCAGCTTGCATGAAGTACTTCAACACTTCCAACTTCCACGCTGGTTTTGGTTCCTTTCCAGCACAGACTTAATAGTGAAAGGTGTTGAACTGAGCCTTTGTCATTAGCACTTCTCAGTATACCACGAGCACCCTCCCCTACCCAGCATGGCCCAGGCCAGGTGCCTCCACAGGCATCAGTGGGATTACTGCTCAGTTTTAATGGGCTAAATCACAGTCTAGATTTTGCTCTACTGTTCCAAATGTAATTATCCCTCAGTCATTTACAAACCTCTGGTGAAAAAGAAATTTGAACTAAATTGAAGTTTTATAATGAAAATTTTGTGACTTCCTGTTCTCAAGACAAGTAAGTAATTACTTAGATTAGCGTATAGTAAAAACTGTTCTCTTATAACCTGAACCAATTAAATGGAAGATTCATTCTACTCAACTAAGAGCAATGCCCTTGCAATTTCTCTTGAATATTTTTCATTCTTTTAGTGAGAGCCACATTTTTAAGGGCTTGACTGAGACAGCTGCCATACCTGCATTTTCCTTCCATTGCTCATTGTCAATGACAAGATTTATTAGAGTAAATAAGTGTAAATCAGCTTGTGTACAGGTGCACATCTACAGCTGTACTCTACGTACCAGGAATTATGAGGCTTCTTTCCAGCCCATGGGCAGCAGGAATAGAAAAAGACATGTGCTGGTTAGTTAGAGAGGTGCAGCTCACTGGGTGGCTGTTGAGAGGCATAGCAAAGAAACTGCCATTCCCTGCAGACACTGCAGGGACTTCCACTTTAAAATAAAAAAAAACACAAAAAAAAAACAAAAAAAAAAAAAAAAAAAAAAGGAGAAAGTTATCTCATTGGTAGAGGTTAAAGGAACCAAAGAAGATGTCTCAGTAGATATAATAAACCACTTTAGATATGATAAACCACTTGATTCTTATCAGCTGTGTTTTGATTTTCCAAAAGCAAGAACAATTCACAATAGCTTTCTGAAAAATCTAAAATGTATTTATTAAATTCTATAGTAGATCACTTTTTCTTCTCAGTAGCTCTCTCCTTAAATTTTCTTTTTCTTCATCTTTCCTTGCCTGTTTTGTTTCCAGATGCATCTAGATGTACATGTATCTAGAGGACATGGATTTGTTATATCATAAATTAGTCAGAGGAATCTAAAAGTGTTAGTTTTGCAGAATATGAAAATGCATGATGATCAAAATCATCAAATCTATAAGAGCAAACTTCTCTGGAGGGTAGAGTTACAATACCTAACAGAGGATGAGATTTTGAAATATGAGACAATATATGTTCAATAACCTTTTCCTGTTCAACCAATGACTTACCAATTTTCTTATATTTGGGTTCTGAAGCATCACAGTAACTCTCTGCTGCAGAGCCTAAGAAAGCTGAAAGAAAGCAAGGTCATAGTAAGGGACAATATTTTGGTTAATTTACCCCATGAAACTTATTTTAACTTTTTTAAGTAGAAGGGGATGTTAGCAGTTTCAATTCAGTTATTTTAGAACTGTTCAGTTCCAATGCATAAAAATGAACGTGAAAAGCCTCATGTTATTATGCTCTGAATATGAAGTTTTAATTAGGCTGCAAATTCTTTTGCCGAAGATTTTTGCTGTTGTTCTTGCTATTAAAGAGGCAATTGTTCAGCCAATGCTTACTAAGCTATAGATACACTGAAAACAAAGTCAACACTGCCATGAGGATGAAAAAAATGCAAAGAAATATAACATGTTTAATGTTACATTACAGGACAACAAATTCTGTGAACTGTAAATTCTATGTTTGGAAGAGCTGCTTTCAGTTCCGGCCCACAAGCATGAACAAAAGCAGAGGAAGCACATCTGATGTCACTGAAGGACTGCATGACAAATGCATTGGGGCTGTGCTAAAGCCAACGAGCTGTAACGCAGTTTTAGAACTCAGGCACAAAGCCTTTCATATTCTCACTGTTCTACACTTACTTCGTTTAAGGCATGTCTGCATCTTTATGTCAGGAAATTTCTCAGTGTTTTCAGCAGCAATGTCATCCAAAATAAAGTTCCCTGATAAAATATGGTCCAATGTCAAACCTTGTTCTCCTAAAAAAATTACAGAGAGGAGTAAAAGCAAGAGAAGCACACCAACAGAGAACAAAGATGAAATATGCTCCAAATAAAAGATAAAAGCAAATAATGCAATTAAAGGTGCATCCAAATCCATATGATTTAGAAAGCCCACAGTGCTCTGAATGAAGACTTTGTCACCAGTGTTAATTTCTGAACTGCAAACTATTAATCTTTTGGCAGTGGCTAATAAAACATAAATACTTCTCAATGTTCTAATGATGAGCAAATTTAAAAACATTGCAGCTGTATCACAGTGTGATCTCAGTACTACTCAATTTAGGTCCTAAAGGGATTAGATCCTTTAAGAGACAGAGTAAAGGGTTCTAAAAAGATTTTATATTCTGTTTTGCAAGAACTGTGACATTATTCACACCATACTTTTACTGGAAAATACTTAAGTATTAATATTGTATCCTATTGTATCCCGTTTTCTAAAACCAATAAAGATATTGTCATTAGGAGCAAAACCCTCCAAATTCTAAACACACCAGGGAGCAGCATAAATCATTTGAAAAGCCATGTGAGATTCCTGCAGCCAGAATTATTTTAGGGAAGGACTGACTTTTGGTAAATTAGTCCAAATTATTTTGCTCAAACATAAAACAGGATATACAGATATTTTGTGAACCTTCTGGTTCTATGGTTTTCTCAACAGCCACCTTTTGATACATCAGTTCTGGAACAGTAAATAGCTGTATTTGTGCTGCTACCAAAACAATGATTTGGTACCACAAGCCAATCAATGTCTCCAGTCAAGGATGGATGAAGGAATGACTTACTATATATATAATTGCATTGCTGCATTAATCAGGGTGAGAAGTAAAACTTGACACACTTCCTCAGGCAGCTCTGTGAATCCTGAACAGAAACCAATGTGTGTGAACTGTATTAATACGTATGCAAAGTGCTCTGGGGACTTAATGTGTATCGTCCCTGCTGTGCTCAGAGTAAGTGTGATGCTACTTGAGGCTATTAATGCACTGGACAGTAAAGCTGTGCATATTTTATGGCCATGGTGACATGATCAGCAGCTTGGTCAGAAACAAAGCTGCCTTCTTTGAGAAAGGCCAGCAAAAATGCATAAAATCCATAAGTTTTCCACGAAAATCCTGGGACACTGTACCCAGGGCAAAAGAAGACACCAGAGGTAAAGAAACTTTACTAGTGATCAAACTGGGGGGGATGAAACATGTTAAACTGAACACTGTCATGGAAAAAGTTAGTTTTTGCCATATCAATCTTACCAAAAATGTCTTCAACTTGCTTCTCTTGCTGATCCTTGAGCACATAGTCTACTAATTCAGCTAGTAACAAAGGAAAAAAAAAACCAAAAAGGAACAGAGTAATGACACAGTAAATGTCAGAGCAGAACTCTTGAAAGCTTATCCTCATTAACAGAACCCTGCAGTGTAAGTAAAATGGAAGAGTTAAATTAAGTTTTCCTTATAACTTGTTGTTCAGGAAATAAAGATCACAAGAAAAGAGAAGTTGAGAAAGGAAGTATTAAGTAGAAGGAGACATTAATAGAGAGATTTTCCCCCAACAACCACAAGCTACTGTTTCCAGTAACTCTTGGTTTCCCCACAATGCACAAGTTCAGGTACTCTAAATTAGATCTCCCATGTATAAGTGAAAGGCTATTTAAGTAAATGCCATGGCTTCAGATTGAGAATAGAATTTCAAAGAAATAGCTATAGCAAATGATTGTAAAATAATGATAAAAAAAAATAAAAATTGCTTTCATACCTATTTTAGCATAAGCATCCATGGTGTTGGAACAGGGGTGGAACCCATCTCCATTTTCATATGGGAAATCCACATTATTTAACTGTTCATAGTTGTTGGCATCAGCTTCAAGATCTAGAGTTAATAGGAATATGCATTGGCTCAATGAATGCCATAACCAAGCAGTAAGAAAAGCCAGAGAGCAGGACATGCAGAACAGGCAGATTAGTTATTTCAGTAGAAAGCTTTGGCTTTTCATTGTGTGATGGCTAAGAAGGAACAGAACTGGACTCTCAGTAATTCACAGTCACCTGGAAATCAACACTTTTCTTTTGCTAAACTCTGAGACCCCATTTCTCCTAGTAAATAAAACACTTCCTGAATTCATTCTATGACAATCAAGCCCAGACTCATACAGCCTATTAAAGTTTCTTATCCTTCAGGATATGGTGGTATCACACAGATGCCTGTGAAGCTGCCAGTTGACCAAGGCCAAAACCTTGCCAGGGACCATGCTAATGCCTTCACAGCAGAGATGCCCAGCTTCCAGTAACTGGTGCCGTGTCCTGATATTTGATTTACCTACATCATCTCAGACATCTCTAAGGCTCAAAAGTATTCCAGTCAGTGAAACATCTGTGATAGCATGAGTCAGTGCTTGACCCCTACTTCATCAGGTGATACCATAGGGTAAGAAACACTCCTGCAGCTGTTTTTAACAGTTAGAAGCTAAGAGGGAAAAGCCCAACCTGGAAAACGATAAATCACCAAGATGATTGCAGATTCTGGTGCTCAGTTCTCCACTGATTTGCCCATGTGCCTACTGGCATTGGTCACTCATGAAAGCCACAATGCGGTAACACTTATTTACCACAATGTGGTAACATGTTCCACCTATTTTGGCACAGAGCTGTGAGACTTCATATCTGGCATATACCAGCTCTTCTCCTCGCATTGCCTTTCTCAATCCGTGGTCCAGCTCATTTGTTTAAAATAAGATCAGCTAACACTCCATACTACAGATACACTTTTATACTTTTATAATAGAACACTCAGGGAAGGAAGAGCAAGAACTGTCCACAACTTCCACACAAAGTCAGGAGCAAAAAGTTTGAGATCCAGGGCAACCTCCTGATCTTATTACCTGTAGGAACTGAAATGCAAGAAATTATCAACTTTATACTCTTCCCCTTCTGCTTTCTCATTTGTAATGGAATTATAAAATCACTGTGTGATTACCAGATGGCATCTGGTAATGCAACTCCATTGTTTTGATGCCTTAGGATCTCAGAAGGCAATGTAATGCTGTTTGCTTGTGAACTGTCTTCATCACAAACTCATCTAAAAGTCTGGTTTGCAAAAATTTTGGCTTCAAGTCACAGAGGCGTTGACAATTACACTTGGCCAGCTTATGACAGGAACATTTGCAAATAAACTACTTACAGCAATGATATCCAAACAAAAGACACTGTCATGCCCTGATGAGTGACAGTACAGTGTGTTTTGTTAGACTGACTGAGCAGGATGCTATAAATATGTACAATTTAAAAACATGACAGTTTCTGCAAGCAATTACTGTATGTACAGACACAGACAAACTTACCACATCCTAACACCACGTGCTTGTAGATTTTAACTCAGTCACCATGATAAATTGCCATGAGGTGGCTTTGTAGCTGAGAGGAGATGGCAATAACTTACTGCATGAGGAATAAACCAGTCAAGTATTTTTTTTGGGTTTTACTAACCTGTAGAGAAGTCACCTTCTTCATCTCCAGATGACTTAGGATCAAAGAAATTACACAGATGCAATGGATCAATATCACTGTGCAGTAAATCAAGGTAACCATTTTCAGGCACAAATACTGAATCCATGGTTTGTCTCTTTGTCTGAAATCAAATTGTACAGCAGTTAGCTATGACACAGCCACGGCTTTTGTCAATCAAATCCACAAGTCCTGCACTGTGGTTTTCTGTTGGCACTACACAGATCTTGAGGCTGGAGAGCTAGCATTTCTTACCAAGACTTGCACTGAGCTATAACTCTCAGTCAGAGATTCAGAGACAGCCTGCAGTGAGACTCACCAATCTTTTACTCCAGTGAGGGGAGTGGGATACTGCAGTCTGACCACCTGGACCAAAAGTTCCAAGTATTGAATAAGTGGCAACCTCAGTATCTTATCAGGATAGAAATGATGGACAAATTCAGCAGGTATCAGGGAAATTATAAGACTGCAATGAATATGATGGGAGAACCCAGTAGCTACATTTTATCATGAAGTTTCTCTGTTCCTCCACATCATTGTAAATTCCCTTTTATTTCCTTCCGGTTACTGCAGAAGACTCTAGAACCAGTTCAAACATTCCTTCTGGATATTCTACAAGTATAGAATAACACCACATGTTACTTATTCATCATCTTTATTAAATTATTTCAAATAGAAATATTCTCTCTTCAGTGTTTATAGATCACTGGTGTAAATGCCACCTGAGCTGGTGATCCAGCATAATACTGAGATACCAGGATGAAAAGAACAACCAGCAAAATTTGCAGACTTTATCCTGTTAAAATAGGTGTCCACAATCCACAGCCATGGAAAGTTTTAGCATGGCATCAAGCACCATATTTTTCAATGAAGAATATCTAATAAACAGCTTTCAAATACTTTGTCCTTAGCAGGAGGCCACTTATGTCCCTGTTTGCATCTATCTTTGTTCCTGAGGTGTGCAAACATGGAGCAACTGCTGTACCATGAAACCTACCTGCATCATGGAAAAAGAGAAATACAGGTAACACTGCAGCTGTGGTGAAAGAAGGCAGAGCAGACTTTGTCATACTACCATGTGCATCTTTGTTATAAACTCGTCTTCATTCCTTTTACCCCTCCACGGGGCTGTCCCTCAGAACAGTTTGGAAATTGTCCCTCAGAACAGTTTGGAAATTACTTGCTCTAGATCTAGAGCCAGTAATTTGAAAAGTAGGTAAACATGGTGTGGGTTCCATGAGTAAGAATAGTCTGCACTAAGAGAGTTCTCCTTTTTCATGTTTTATGGCCTCACTACATTACCCAGATACAAAAATTTGGTATTATTGTCTGGCAGCTATAAATGGAAAGCAGAAGTTAAGAAACCTGCCTGAAAACCAAGAATGAGGTTATAAACACACCAGATTAAATTTTCAGTTTGTTACAACACTTGTTTGGTTTGCCCCTTCCATTTGTTGAATTAACAGAAAATCTAAATGGGGCCTTTCAGAAGGCCAAGTTGCCAGACTGTGTGAATAAAGCTGCTGAAAATTTACCTCTGAGTCAATATAATTTTGGGGTTAGGGTTAAAGAAATGGTGCAGAAGGTTTAAGAGGAATGCAAGACAGACAAATCTATCACTCCAAGTTCAGTGATTGGCAAACTGCTTGATTATGGCACAAAGAAAAGAGCATGTCCTAGGGAAAGAGACTGAGTAAGCCTACTTAGTCTTCATGGAAATACTAAGTTTCAATTAATCTATAGTCATAAGAGCTTTTCTGTCTTTAAACTTTTCTTTCAATAGCATTTCTGTGTGGATAAATACATAAATAATGCAAAAATATTTTAAGCTACAATGGTCAAGAAGTCAGGAAGCAACCAAGGGAAAGTCTGGGTAGTGCCAAGTCTGGCTACAGAGTTTAAAGCTAGAATGACAAAGATGGTATAGCTCAGGTGTGCAGGAGTGAGAGAAACATACTCTTCTACCTTAACAAAATGAAGATTGCCACTCTTTCAAAAATTAAAAACTCGGTTGCTTGACTTTTTTTTGCTTCACCAGTCTGAGTGGCCCTCAGCTTACTCTGCTATTTTTTCTTCATTGTTTTGGTTTTGACACAAATCATTATATAGCTGTCTCTCTATTGACTACACTGGATTTAGGATCCTGGGATTTCTTTTGAATTGGAGCAAAAAAAAAAAAATTAATAGCAGCTGTATTTTGCTGCATTAAAAACATGGTCCCAGCATGGAAAATATACTGTGAATAAAGAAGCAAGTTTTTGAAAGATGGAAATTCCTACATGCGGAAGAGGAAGACTACACAGCAAGTGTTTTGTTGCATTTTGTAACTGAAGTACACAAAATGAAGCCAGACTTTTACCAAGCTTGTTTACAGCAACAACTCCTCTCCCAGAGCTTCCCCTTTTCTTGTCACAGCATCCCGGCAGTCCTGTCTGAGGTGAAGGGTGAATAAGCTCTGTACTGCTCAGCCCTTCCTCTGTTGTTTCATACATGATTTTAACTTAACTTATTGATATTCCATTCCCTTTGGGGTCTCATGGAACCCAATTTTGCCAAAACGGGTATTTGGCATAGTTTCATGCCAGAGGAATAACAAATTTTGTCATGATTTCTGTGTTAGGGCTGTGAAGGCCAGCACCAGCTCTCAGCAGGAGCAAGGCAGAGCCTGCAGGGACCTGCAGGACAGGAGTCCCCAGGGCCACCTGCGAGGTTTCCACGCACAAAGAGCATGTGCTGGGTGGAGGCGAGACAGGACGTAGTTCCAATGTATTTCCATGCCATTCAGAGAGTTCAATCCTTTGTGGTTTGGACTCTGGTTAAGACAAATATTGTTCTCTAACGCCTTAAATAACATCTTCTTTCCCCAGCAGCCAATATGCTGCATGGCCACACTTGGCACCCTGTGTGCCCTTTGTGCCACCTCTGCAGTGACTCTGGACAAACCTGACACTGCCAGATCTCCACTCAGGATGCATTTGGTTCAGCTCTGCACCCTGCATACATGGCATGACAATATGGTTCACTTCCAAGACTCACAATGCTTTTTTTTCAGTGCTCTTTTAGAATTCAAGTGATATATGAATTAAAAATGCCAGAAATGTAGTGAAAGAAACAGTGACCATCACTGCACAAGGACAAAGGATAAATCATATATTAATCCTAAGAGTTAGATGGGGCATTTTAGATTTCTAAAGGTAATAGAGGTAATTTTGATTAATCATTTTTCCCAAATAATTTGATTTAGTCTTGTTTTATATTTTAAAGGGTCAACATGTTAAAGATTCCAGAAAATAAGGTCTGGAACTAATTGAAATCAAATGTTATCTGAGAGAAAAATGATAATAAAGGCCAAAATGCAACATTTACTCCAATAATAATGTAAAGGAGAGAAGGTTTGAGGAAAGTTGTTAGGGGCTTTCCTTCCCAAACCTCTGTTAACGTATGAACTAACAGGCAATAAATCTCTCACTTGAGTACAGAGGTTATGAAAATCTGTGAAGTCACTCTAGGAACAGAGGAAATTCCCCTCCAATTTAACTTTTGGACTAGTTTTGGAAGCTGAGGATAATTCACAGAAAAGAGTAGTGCAATGCAAATCACACATTTTTTAACCAAATGATGACGTAACATCCAAGTATTTCATAATATCCAAGTCCTAGAATACAGAAAAATTGAACATTGGGACTTCTGTGAAGACAGGGAGTTGAAAAATGAAATGCAAAAATTGCTGAACAAATGCTATTTTCCTGCAACAACCCAGACCCATTAAATGTTACAAGAGTCTGAGTGAAACAAGCTGATAAAAAGCAGGTTATATTGAGCTGTAAATAAGGAGTCCGGTAAAACACCAGTACTTTGATTTAAAATTACTTTGATTGAAAAGTTCTATATTGTTGGCCACAATTTTATAACCATGTTTTCTTTCACCAGCTTTGGAAAGTTTTCTCTCATCTTCTGTGCCCCCAAAGGCTATGTAACGGTGCACAAGGCACGCCTCCAAAGGCAGAGCTATTTCCTGGATTTTACTGCAGGCAATGTTTTGGGATAAGCTTTTCTGGGAGGTGGGCAAGCCAGTAGTGAGGAAGGATGAAATTCCCTCCACCTTGCAATCACTTATCTCCCTTTCCTCTTACTAAATAAATGATTAACAATTCCTCTGCTCCACAGGTAACACATAGATTTTTCCATTCAGAAATGCACATATTATTTGTAAAATGCAAGTAATGGAGCTTAATTTATATTTAGCTTTGAAAGTTTAGTTTCTATTTCAGATCTGTGAAAAACTTACACACTGAAAAGCCAGTTTAACTTTTTCTATTGTATTACCCAGCTCAAGAAGAGAACCTACTTTTGCTGAGAGTCTTTATCTTTCTGTTATTTCTTTATTTGGTTGGAATGGTGTTACTTTCCGCAGATTTTATAGTCTAAAATGAAAGAAAAACAGAGATGGAGCTGAAAAAGAACCTGATCTATATCTTTGTCTCCAGTATAGATGAGTTTAAAGGAGTTTTACAAAGCATAAATATCAGGTAAAAGGAGTTTTCGCCTTTCAATGAGCTTAGCTTAGAACCAACAATATTACTTGTCTGGTGCTGGAGACAGACAAGTTCAGGCAGAGCTGTAACAAGTGCCCTGCTGGCGTCAGAATTGTGATTTAGAGCAGAATTTACCTTTCATGTCCAGTATCACCTCCTGTGTCACATCTGTGCCCAACTCTCCCATCCCAGCTGTGAGATAAAGTAAAGCATCACAGCAGACACTTGTCTATATTTTAACTCAATGGCTGACAGAATTTCAGCCCACCTCAATGGGAGAATAAAGCTCTATATTGTTTTGCCAGAGCTGTGAAAAAATGGAAATAAGCCAGTTTCTTTCAGTGATTCTCAGTTTCGCTTTCCATCGGCACAACATTTATACAAAAAAAAAAAAAAAGAATAATCTAATAAACTTCTTAACAAAGTCTGAAACAATCTACAGCAACCCTTTGAGCAAGTAGCAGGGCAGACCACAAAAATGAAAAAAAAACCCCTAAAATTTCACCCACATTCAGACATCATCCTGCTAATATTTGAAGCAACACAAGTCCAGATACTGTCACACTGCAATTATAAATATGTACAAAAAGCAAGAGAAGATGAATTTACCATGAAAAAAGCATGCATTCAAGGGTTGAGGAAAAACTGACCTTAAGAAACTGAACAGTTCCTGCTCTTTCACTCTGGATTCAGTACCAAAAACTGATGAGGACTGCCACCTCTGCCCAGGGCTAACAGAAAGTGACAGCAGAAAGGAGGAAATAAAAAGGACCAGAACACTCAGAGGGGGAATTCCAAAGAGGAAAATTAAGAGGAACCTCATTTTTAGCAGTCCCAGTATAACAAGCAGTGTTACCTTTACTGGTCACTTGTCCCTGCTAAGAAGAGCTTGTTCTTGTCTCTAATTAGGGAAAGATCAATTTATTTGGTTGGAAATCAGAATTTGATGAGAGCTGACAGTAATAATTTCCATGGCTCCCAAAATTCTTCCTCTCCTTTTTCATCCCAAATGAAATTCCAAGTTCAAATCTGTCCCAAAGGCATGCTGTTAAACAGTCCATCAGTAAGAATAAAGCCAATAGCATGTGAGCACTTACCTTGCAGCTCCACTTGGTGTAACAGAAGTGAAAGTATGTCTTTCACATGTTCACAGACTCTACCAACACAAAACTAGTTTTGCATTTCATGCAAAGTCTCTTGCCATTGGCCCAAAATGAAAAGTAGTATGTTCTATGAAACAGAAGCTTGTCTGGCTTGCACATGGTGTTCACAGTTTGCTTGTAGCAGCATCTGACAGAATGTTTGTTCATCTAATCTTCACTTACCTTACCATGCCTACCTGGTGTTAAGACAAACAACCTTTTGAAAACCAAGTTCATTCGTGATGAATGTTGCTCTCATGATGCCTGTAGCTGCTTTGTGGTGATCTGCAAGCTTATTTGCTTAGTTTTCTATTTTTAATCATGCATAGACCTACACAGATTAGAAATCAATTGTAAAAGAGATTGTACTCCAGAGTGATACACCAGATATTCTTTGTAGTATTATTCCATTGGCTATACTTTTAAGAAAAGTTCCACCAGAGTCTGAAAGGGAAAGGCAATAGGACTTGATGAACACAATGACATCCAGACTCCTTGCTTCAGATGGCATGATTTTAATCAGCTGCAAGTAAGAAATGGCTTCTGCACAAGACATGTGCAAATGAGCAAAGCAGCTGCTGACCTATGTAAGAATTTTCTGTTTGCAGATGAGATCCACTTCTACCAGGTTCCATGGGAATATGCTCACTGAGAAGAGACAAAGCTGTTTCCTTCCTGGGAGCAGCTGATCTCTTCCCAGTACTTACAGAAATGGGGCCAGAAATCTGCCTGTGCTGCAGAACATCAGCCTCTTCAGGCTGTCTCCCACCCAGGCTGTGTTGGAACTCCTCTGGGCACTTTTGAAGAAAAGAAACATCTCAGAATAACAGCACTCAGAGCAGAAAATAATGAAAGGTTGCACAAATACAGAGTCTGTATTTTAGTGATCTTTTTTGATAGGAGACAATAAAAAAATCACTGCATAAGAAATTTGTACAAAACTTCACATGGTTATTTGTTAGCTCTATTCTAATGTGCAGCACAACTCCTCAAGTGATAAACTCCTTCAGCAGCCCTGTAGGCAGATCTCTACCAGCTTCTGAGGCTGAAATCCCTGATGCAATCCCTATATACATCAAGAACTAAAGTTTGGGGAACCAGAATTCAGCTTACTACTGATTCCAGTTCATGACTGCAGCAAAGACTGGTTGTCCATTTTTTTGTACAACACTCATAGCTGCTTGGAAAGAGCAGAAAGGAGAAAATCATAGTTCATCTAGTGGAGTAGACTATAAAAGTGGTCTTCAAGGGAAAAGCAGACTGGAAAAGAAGAGGCTGTGAGACAGCTGAGAACTGTCTAAACTTTTCAGGTGACCATCACCTTCTTTGCTTTGATGTTGACTGGGACACTATCCTGCTGCGAAAGAAGGAGACAGAACATGCTCAGTAGTATTGGAAGCACCAACATAACTGATACCAGGTCACTTTCTATGGTTTTTTACGTTTAAAATATGAATTCTTGGCCTGAATTTGAATGCATGTGATGATAGAGGTCAGTATTTTGCCCTCACATGAACTATTTAAATTTGTATCTTGAGGATTTCCTCCTGTATTTTCATCCACGCCTTTGTTTTTTTCATCTGGTGTGAGAGAGGCTAATTCTCACACAGAGTCAAGATATTTGATTTATTTACAGTTCTGCACAGAGAGGGAGGTTGAGTGGCAAATTCCCAAAACCAGCACCACAGCTATTAGAACTTTTCATTATTAATACGTTTTGGCAAACAAAGGCGTGAATGTTCATTAGCTACAAGTTACATAGGTTTCTTATTAATTTGGATTCTATCTCCTATTAGTTAAAATAGGAGCTAACTTCTCAAGCTAATTAGTCTGTATGCTCAGTCCTTCTCTCCTTTTGTCTTGCTCCATCAGCTCTCTGAAAGACTTTGTCCAAAGTCTGGTGAGATTCTGAATGACCACAAATATTTGAGGCTATAATTTGTCTTTGAATCTACTGGACTGGAAATTCTGAACCTTTTGAATTTCTAACTTCACTTAAGAAAAATTACCTTCTGAGGAAGCTGCAGGTGTGACCAGCAGCACTGCAGAGTGTTATCTTGATGTGTCTCACCTGCCATGTTTCATGCTGCATTACTGATTTCATAGCATTTGGGAAGAAATATGGTGGGTGATGCTAGAAATGTAGGTGTGGAAGGATGCTGGAGGACTTTGAAGCACAGCTAGTTTCTGAGGTGAGCAAGTAAAGAAAAGCTTTTAAAACAAGCTCTAGAGAAAAAAACCCCCCACCTCTGCAATCTAAAAGACTGAGCTTTTATGTTCAAAATGCCTTCCAAAATATCACACCTTTCTTTCCTACAGGAAGTCAGTTTCATAATAGACATAGAAAAGTTTGCATTAAGAGCTGCAAGCCTTGGTGGAGTTGCTGGGGATACCCTGTGTGAGTGTGTATGTATGATGGAAGGCACAACACTGGTAACCAAAGACTCCTGAGACTTACACAAAGTATGGTCCTGCAGTTCTGCTTTTCACAGTTCAGGAACGGGCTGGTGCTTATTCACTGAGGGCCACGTTCTCTAATGCTCATGGACATTGCTGCAAAATCCCTACGGATTTTAATACTGTATTATGAACAAGGAACTGCACTTCCTTGCAAATTTCTTTCATGTTGGTTTTGTATCTGAGCTCTGGTTTTCCAGTCAGCTACTGTCTTTAGCCTCTCTGGCCAAAAATTGGTTTCCATAGCAGATTTTTCATTCGGAATTCCTTCTGTGCAGGGCGAAGGTACTTCAGCACTTTGAGGTACTCCTGGTTGAACAATTTCTCATAGACTGGAGTGTTTATTTAACAAATTTCCCTATTTTCGGATTATAATGATTCAAGTTGTACAATATATAGACATCAGCAGTTCACTACTTTGCTTTACTGCATGACTTCCTGTTCTGTGGATTCTCTTTAACGTACATTCAGGCTTGTCAATAAGACAGATGATTCATTGCAGCTGTATCTCTCTTAGGGATTGTTATGGTAGTGTTCAAAAGATCCAAAAGAAAATACATGCCTTAGCTACGGAAAGTGCTAAGCTATAGCTACAGAAGAAGCACCAAACAGTAAAAATGCATGGCCTGACTTAGTTCTCTTTTTCACACACATTGTTTTGCTGTGACACATTATAAAGAGGAAAGTGAGTTGAAAAAGAGAACTTGTGCTTTTGATTTCTCTGCATTGAGGGGAAGTATCACTTCTAAGTAAATATGGTGCTGCACAAAGTCTACAGCTAATTTTGGAACCCAAGCAATATTAGTAAAATGTTTATATCAGTAATTAATGTCACTATTTTTCCCAGGGGCAGTGAAGTAGATGAAAGTGTACCAATGTAGGCCACATCATGTCCTTCAGCACACAGCATTTGGGTATATCGCAAACCTTGGTAGATTTTATCTAATGTCAAGATGGTAAGAAAATTTTTTGGTTTCTACAAATGCAAAAACAAACCCAGAAATAGAAATCATATTTAATTTTTGCAAATTAGGACTGTAGCAGCAGAAGAACTTGAACCAGGTCTTCAAAGCTTAAGCCTCACTAGTTCCTTTCCCTTATTTTGGCCTCAGTTACAAGATAATCAGTTGTTACAGTTACAGATAATCAGTTACAAGATAATCACACCCATTCAAAGTTGGTCTTGCTTTTGATCTGTGTCCAGTCTAGATATGACAGAGGAAACTATCCATTGGGTTGAAAAGCCTACAATCTCCTGGTTATGATGAACACTGCCTGGGCACATCTGCAGGTGGAAATTGCTTAAGGGATTAAACTCTTGCAGTAAATCTTTGGGTTCAAAGGTTCATACTTTGGGTTCATACTTTTAGCATGCTATTGCTTAGTATGTTTGCCTATAGCCCAGCAAAAGCCAGAGACAGCTCTGTAGAAACTAGGCTTCCTCCCGAGTTATGATCTTGCAGATCTTGTTGGAAAACTCTTTAGGAATACTTAGAACATATGGGAAGAGTAAAACAGGAACATGTCACTGTAGGGGCGGTCGCAACACAATAACTACCAAAAATTTCAAGGCAGAAAAAAGCTTTTATTTCAACTGCATTTTCCCTTTTATACATTCCTTTCACCAAAGGCATGCACTTCAGTCATTGGTTAGTAAAAGGTATTTTGCTTGTCCATCAAATCTCTGTTCTTTGTTAGTTTGCATATTTTGTTCCCTGATTCCCATGAGATGGATTTCTTGTTTATTGCAGCTGCAGTTGTTTTTCACCCAGTGTGTTGTGTTAACAGGCTCTCATTCCCAAGACTGTTTTCACATGAGTACTTTCATTTTCTCATAGTTGCATAGAAGTGACAAGCTAGCTGTTAATTTAGCTGAGCAGAGCCTGATTTTATGAGGCCTTTCTTTTATAATTTATCTACCTTTCTATCACAGGAACAAACTTGAAATCTTTGTGTCTTAACACCCATTCAAAGTTTGTCTTGCTTTTGATCTGTGTCCAATCTAGATATAACAGAGTAAACAATCCATTGGGTTGAAAAGCCTACAATCTCCTGGTTATGATGAACACTGCCTGGGCACATTTGCAAGTGGAAACTGCTTAAGGGGTTAAACTCTTGCAGTAAATCTGCTTTTCTCATGTTCAAGTGGCAATCATAATGATGTACCACATGCTGTTTGCTCAGCTGCTTGTCTGCTTCTGGAGGGGACTATACTATGGAGAGGATCTCTTTCTCCACAAGAAGTCTACCATTCTCCCATTAGTGTATCCCCTCACAGCCAGCCACACATGTCCTGGAGCTCTGAGCAAGCATTTCCACCAGCAGCTGGCAGCTGCCTGGCCTGTAGATGGAGAAGACATTGAGAAAATCTTTTATGCCTTCCTTTGGTTTTCAAGTAGTCTGTGAACATCCCAGATGCACAGATTCCTTAGCATTAGTGTTGGGGCAGGCAGTGTACAACAGTATCCATCTCTCTAACAGAGGGACTTCTCATTTATCTGTAGCTAAGAGCAATTAAAAGAAAAAAAAAAGAAAATAAAAGAAATTTGAATCTTTCCTTTCACCACCACTGGAATTCATATAAGTAGTCCAGTACACTGTTACACTGGAGCATGTGACATAACCCCCCTGTAATTTCCCTTACACTGAAACAAAATACAGTAAGAATGGGAAACAGGACACAAATGCAAACTCCAGCTAACAAGGAAAAGGATGCGTGCAAAAAACCACAGCCTGTGTCAAGTTTCAGATTGAAGCAAAAAAACTTGGTAAAAATAATAAACTGACAGTTGAAGAAACCACATGTTTTAGGGGCTTCCCTAGAGCATTTCTGATCTTTGTCAACTAAAACACACACCTGACACAAAAGCTTTCAGAATCCACACCAAAAACAGTAGCCCTGCCATCAGTCAGTTGAATGAAGGAACACTTACCATGAGTCCCATTCCAGTAGTTGTGCTGTTACTGTAACAGCACACAGTGATTGTGGTAGCATAGAAAGGTCACACCATCTTCTTTTTCAGGAACTTCAGGTCCACTTTTGCCACAGTTCTGCAATGTGGTCTCTGGGCTGCTCTGCTTGGAGAAGAACTCACACCCTTCTGCTGAAGCGACTCTGCTCTGCATGAAGGCTGAAAACCAGACAATCAGTGCATTCTCTAAGAAACCAGCAGGTTTGGGTTCTTGCCCTTCATCCAAACTTTATTTCAGTATTTTTAATTGGTGATTATTTATAGATTTTAATGGTATGAGGCTCATGAATTCAGGCCCAGTTACAGGAAAAAGACCCTCCAGTTGGGAAGTCAGGCAGAACAGTTTTCACGGGAATAATTGTGGAGATGTCCAGCACAGTCTGGAACTTCCTCCTCTTCTAGGCTGGGAGGTTGAGCCTTGTCACCTTTCAGGCCATAGAGGAAATAGTGGTCTCTAAAATCAAGGCCTTGGTTGTAAAAAGGGCTCATAGGCCACAGACATGAACGCTGCTTTCAGTTTTGCCAAAAGATTGCACCCCTGCCTCTAGGAGAGGTTCAGAGCTGTGCACTCCTCAGAGAGTGAGTTATATCCAGCAGCACCGGTGCATCTTGTAAAGAATAATCAGTAAATGTGTCAGATCCCATCCAAAGCAATTAATGTCCCTAGAGCTTATCTGGGGGATCCAGGGACCTACAGACCAATCCAGAGCACCTCCTCCTCTTTGTACCATTAAAACCTACAGAAAAAGTATTGATTTTATGAATTTTAATACCTCAGATATCACCTTAAGTTCTCCATGTCTCAGTACAAGGAATACTAGAAAGCTGAAGCTATTTGGTGAACTAGAAAAAGAAGTATTAATAAATTAGGAAATATACTATTAAACAATAATGCTATAGAAGTAGGGACCACAAGCTGCTTCAGAAAAAATCACAGGTTCACAGAAAAATTCAGAAAATTAAGAATGGTAGGTACAGGTTTTTCATTTCATTGCATCAGCAGATTAGAAACCCTTTCTTACTTTGTGTTTTGTCTATATTATCTTTGGGTTTTTTCTGATGAAGTAATTGTCTTTTCCATCTCCCTGACACCAGCTGAGAATAAATAAGAAAAACAAGTGCAAGCAGGTATGGCAAGAGCTGCTTAGCCATAGCCTCCACAACAAAAGCTGAATTGGACATTGCCAGTCAAAGTGGTTGAAGAACTGTCCAGCAAGCTTCTCAGGGAGCTGAGTGAGGCTGTGTCGGTACTGCTAGCAGCCTGGGGGAACAAAAGAAAAAGGAAGAATGCAAAAAATTTAATGAATAACCAACTTACAGCTTTCATAAACAAATTTAAATTTTTTTTTCTGCAGATAAACCAGTAGAAGAAACAGTGCTCAATTTTTCTTATCAACCTCCTATTGTACTAAACTTCTCGACTGCTTGATAGCTGTTAGAGTCTTTTATTTAATAGGTTAAGATTTTTAAACTTTTTTTTTCTCAGTAAGACTATAGAGACTTAAGGCAGGAGAGCTATTGGATACTTATGTGAGAGTGTACAGGCATTTTAAGTTCATGTAGCAAAGGAGGGAAGGGACTCCAAGCACCTCTTCTGATGAAATCACTTCCACTCTGGGAAATGGATCCCAGGGCTCAGGAATAAGCTCTGCTTACTGCCATAGATCTATGAAGTTGTTTATATTAATTTTTTGACAGCACAAGTTCCTTATTTTTGGAGTTCCCAATCTGAGAAATGAGGGATGATTTGCAGAATTAAAATATACCAAGAACTGCAGCTGAGAGTGACTGAAGCTTTGAACAAATCAAGAGATACATAAAGCTAAACACACTGAAAAATCTGCATCCAAGTGCTGGGAATACACCCAGGCTGGAAGAGAGCTGATGACTTTGCCTTGGTGTGCCCTTGTCTTAGATGTTTCTAAGTGACCACTGCACAGTCTAAGCAGGAAAATGATACTGAAGTAAATTAATTAATAATTTCAAAGTCTTTTGTTTCCCATGTGTCTGCACTAGAGATTCCTACAGCATGACTTACATAAGGCCATAAAGCCACACAGAGATTACAGAGGATAAAACAAGATATTTAATAATATATGTAAAGTTTCCCTGGTTTTCCCCTAACTGAAAGGAATACAGCTGCTACTGCACTTCTTAGAATCAAAGCCAGCTACTGTGCAATAATGGGAATTTATACTCCTTTCTTCACGTACTCAAAAATTAATACTCACCTTTTTGGACATAACTAAATGAAGGATCAATATTTCTTTTTTAATCCCCATTTATATTTCAGACCTGAGCATCCTCAGCTTTGACATATCTCTCTGTTACCCATTTCTTACTTATGGCAGAACTTGATCTCTATTGAGAGTGTATACTTATATATCTCCCTGCTAAAAGAAACTGTTCCCTCAAGTAAATCCTGTGGCTTCTCCCCTGTTAATACTGAGCTGCCAATTACAACAATTCATGTGTGTACAGTCAAAAAAATCTACAGAAATCAGTTCTGGGCCAAAGCAGGAAATCATCTTTGACAAATGAATTAGAAAGTGATGCTATTAGAAATTTATCTATTTAGTACCTATTTGCCCTATCACACCCAAATATAAACATTTTATTGAAGAACCAACAAATCTTTTAAGTGTATCTCTGATGAATGAAAGTGAGGTAAGAGTTGTTACTGGATTAACTATATTTTCCAATATTCAGAGGAATACTCAACTGTAAACCCCACTGAAATGCATAAACCAGAGCAAAACCAGTCAAGTTATTCACAATATCCTTAGGCAGTTTACAGGGGAAGTCTCTGATAAGTCTCTGCAAGATGCTAGGGAGTGTTCCAAGGAGAAAAAGAAATCAGCTGACTTCTTGGTAATTGCATGGTATTAATCTTAGAGGAGGCTCTGTTTATTGTTGAAACAGAGAATGGGAGAGATTTTTCAGATATTCATATCAAGCTTCTGATAGTGCTCTACAATAGAAATGCCACTCTTTATTGTGGGGAGGGAATTCCCTGTAAGGTAATAGCAAAGATACAGCAGCATTTGATATATTTTTAAAATATGTTACACTGTATAGTTCAGTCAGCAATTAAGTGAAATCTTAACATATTTCCTAAATGGTCTAGGTTTTCCTGTGTAAAAGCCTAAAAACCAAACCACAATTCATAAATTCAGTGTAATGATGAGCCTCTCTTCATCTGAGGCTGTTGAAGCAATATTTGAGGATTCACATGGCCTTTAGGGTGTTGCTGATTTTTCCAATGTTCAAATAACTTGTAGCTAAATTACAGCTCAGAAAAAAGGTTGAAAATAGGACTGTTCTGTAAAATCCTAAAAAACACTGGAAGCTTATAATGAGGTTTCACTTGGATGCATTAACTTTAAACAAGGAAGAATTCTTTTCTAGCAAACCCCAAACAAAGAAATTTATTTAACCAATGATTCCTCTAGAGACTAAGGATTCTTTCTAGCTCTCAATTTGCTCTAAAAGGAAATTATGAGCTATATGATACCTTGAATAATTGCACAGCATAATTTCATATAGCTTCTTTGAGAATTTACCAAAACCATTTGCATGGTACAGTGACAGTCTCCTGTGGGATTATCTAACCAAGTTTGTTAGGAGAATATATAATCCTTACAGTGAGCCAGTGGAGATAAGCACTGGAAGGAGAGAAAACTAAGGAAACATTTATCTGTTTTAAAATCAAGACACAAAACACAGGTTCTGCTTCTTTTCCAGTTACTTCATCACTCATGAAATCAGTTTAGCAGCAGCAGAGTAGTAAATCAGATACCTAATGCTGTGACAGGCTAATTGTCCCCTCTCCCACAGAGGTGCTGTTTCACGTGATAAGGGACACAGGACACAGTTATTTTCATGGTGCCTCAGAATGAAAACGCAATGGCTTGCACAATACAGCAACTTTACAGAACTACTAAATTCAAACAATCAGATTTTCTGGCAGAACTGCCCTGAGAGGTGCAAGAGGAGCTGTTGCAGGAGCTGAGGTGAATGATCTGGCAGCCAAAAGGATGAGACCTCCCTGCACTGCTGAAGGCTCCTGTCAGTGAGTTCCGGGAGCTGCTTCCGACTCAGAAGCTGGCTCTGTTTGAGTTACTGTTAATTTATGGCTTGTAAGCAGAAGTGCATGTTGATACAGGAAATGAAGTCGAGGTCAGCTTCAGGTATGCACATGATTATTTAATAATTTTATCTCATGAGAGCTCTCAAAGAGAGTTATCTCTTTATATCTCCCTGGAGAGAGAAAGCCCACTTCAGTATTTTAATACTGTAGGCTACTCCGAGCCATCCCATCAAATTACAGGTGCCTATTAAGTTTTTTAGTCGCAGTCTATTGTACTTACTAGCACACTGTACAAGTTGTTTTAACACTATCAAGGCCAAAATATAACAATAAAATATTAATATCATTAGTCATTAATTAGTTACCTTTTTTCCCTTACAATTATAATCCTATTAAGAACAGTTTATCAGTTTTACTTGCCTTTTAGAAATTGCTTATTTCCAGTAAGTATTGCACAAAGCTGCTTTACAGCTGATATTTTTGAAAAGTCCACTTCAGCAGCTTCTGTACTTACTCAACAATCTGGTTTAGTTAGATGTTTTAGAAAAGACTAGGAGTTCATTATTTTGCAGGCTTATTTAATGCTAGTAGGTAGTCAGATCTTCCTTGATCTTCCACTTCGTACTAAGTTGTCCTGACTATTTTCCCCCATTGTGAAACCTTATCCTCCATCCTGAAGTTTGGTTGTCTTGTTTCACTTCTTTAACTCTGCTGCATAATCCATCTGCATTTTAAATTAAGGCACAAAAAATTTTATAATGGAATCAGAACATCCTGAGTTAGAAGGGACCCACAAGGATCATTGAGTCCAACTCTTGGCCCTGCACACTGCAGCCCAAGAGTCACACCCTGAGAGTTTTGTTCAAACACTTCTTGAGCTCTGTCAGGTTTGGAGCTGAGACCATTGCCCTGGGAGCTTGTTCAGTGCCCAATTACCCTCTGGAAGAAGAACCTTTTTCTAATATCCAAACTAAGTCTCCCCTGACACAACTTCAGGCCATTTGCGTGAGTCCTGTCACCGATCACCATAGAGAAGAGATCAGTGCCTGCTCATCTACTTTCCCTAGTGAGAATGTTGAAGACTTCACTGTAGTGTTCCCTCAGTCTCCTCCCGGCTGAACAAGCCGAGTGACCGCAGCCGCTCTAAGGAGCCGTGTTACCTTCAGGGCACCAGGAGCACATCCACAGCCTTGCGGTGCCACTGCCACTCCAAAGCCCCTCAGAACTGTCCCCTCACACAGTGCTGGAGCGGGAACAGCACTGGCCGGGCTGTGGATGTGCGCCAAACGCTCTCGTACTTGTACGCCTACGTTCACCTTGCCTTCCACTCCTCTTCATTTGTCAGGGTTTGTGTTCAGCATGAGACCCCAGCGGCCCTGGCCGATGCGTGTGGCGAGCCCGCGGGGCGGACAGCTGACAGCGCTGAGGGCCGGGGCTGCCGGCCGGGGCTGCCGGCGTCCCTCACGCTGCTAAAGCCCCGGCCCGCATGGGGAGGAGGCCACAGGCACCTCTGCTCCAGGGCCGCAGGGAGGATCCGGTGTCCCCGGCGTCTCCCGGGCGGTGCCCGCTGAGGCACAGCCGCCGCGGGCTGTGGCGAGGGGCAGTCCCGCTGCAGCTGCGCAGGGCCGGGCCGAAGGCCGGCTCCTTTCCCCGGGGCCAGCTGAGGACCCTGGAGCCGCGGCCCGATGAAGCAGGTAGGGGCGGCGGGGGATGCGGACGGGGCGCGGCTCCCCCGGGCCCTGCGCCCTGACGGACTCCCGCCACAGGCGCTGGCGGACGACACCGAGGATGTGTCCCTGGATTTCGGGAGCGAGGAGGAGCTGGCGCTGCCGAGAGCGCGGATCAGGTAACGGCGCGGAGGCCGCGGCGCCCGGGCCCGGGCGGCCCTACTTGTTCCAGGGTACAGAAAACTCGATTCAAACACTCCATTTTTTACAGGGAGGGTGGTCAAGCGCTGGAACAGGCCGGCCGGGGAGGCTGGGGAACCTCTGTCCGGGAGACACCCGGGCTGGAGCGTGCGAGGCCGGAGCCCGCTGCGCAGCATCATGCGGTCACTGGAAATTAAAACCTGACACACCCAACATCCCAAACCCCAAACAAACAGTGCTTTCGTTAGAGCTGGAGCAGTACAGACAGCTCTCGGCTCCAGCGAAGCCCGCTGTGCAGCAGTTCTCAGGCATTGCAGTGCACACCTGGCTGAAGAGCCAGATAGCCGCAATGAACCTGTCATGATTTCGTGCCACGGGATGTGATGCTGTGCGGAATATAAAATATCTTATGCTTGTAGACGTTACCTGAGAAAACTCAGCCCGTTAACCCCTCTCATGTGTCAGGCTAAGCAGTCCCTTGGGTTCCTCAGCAGAGGTGTCACTCTGTAGCTCTGGCCACACAGAGGTTCCAGGTGACAGAGCTGTTCCATCAGCAGCTTTTGGAGTATCTCCAATCAAATTTTATAAAAGGAAGAGTTTTATGTCAAAGGAATTAGGCATGCACTGATCAATAATGTGTATAATCAGCTTTGATTTAGACTGCTTTCTTCTGCCTTGCCCCAGTTTGGTCTGGTCCATTACAATGATAGTATTTCTTGTGGGTGTAAAAAGAAATATATAATAGATGTTAAACCTGACACAACATTATCTGAGATAAACAGCAATCATGTAGCTTTACAATACAATTACTCTGTTTTACTAGTGTCTGGTGAAGCATTTCTGCCCTTGCACTGCTTTGGGCTTCATAACTACTTGAATCAGCTGACATAAGATTAACCTTGCCAGAATTGCCTTGGTTTTTACACCTTAGCAGCAGCACACATTCTAAATGAAGGTTTATGTTTTGGTGCAGTCTTAGTGAACATAGCCTAAAGGATTCAACTAAGCTGGGAAATATAGTTTAGAAGTACCTTGATCACATGAGCCACAGATTCTATCTGAGGGACCAGACTAGATGCAGCATGAAGTGAAGCCACTCTGGAATGTTTGTAGGTCACAGCACCAGGCACTTACTCTAGACATCTTAGAGATTATTCCTGGTTCATGCTACTCAGTAATACAGCACAAGTAAAATATCAGCAAAATGTACTATTCTGTGATCCACTTTGTATAGACACTGGTTTCATTAGAGACAGCTCTTCTTTCTGTCCCTCAAGACAGTATTAAGAAATGATGTAGTATTCCATATTTGTCTGCTCTAGAATGCAGAAATGAAACTGCTTACACTGGTCACACATGTTTGTTTTATATTTCTGAAGAATCTTGTGCAAATGAGCCTGGAACTCACCTAGGAGCTGCAATTTTTCAAAATCTTATTAGAGGGCATAACAAGATGTTCTAATCATTTGTCTTAATTCCAATTTCATGTATCTTGAACTTGGTTAAAATTTGCATAGGCTAAGACAAATTGTGCTTTTGTGATTCTCTGAGGTATGTGCAAAAGGGATCCTTAAAAACAAAAGGTTAGTGGCTACTTTCCTAAGAAACTGGAAAAACCTAAGTTCATTGCAGTTCAAGTCAGGAGGATATGATTGCTTCTTTTACAAATCAGCCAGGAAACATGATGATCAAGCCAGAAAAGAGAGCCCATTTATTTAAAATTTGCCTCAATACATTCTGAAGCATCAGACAGAAAAAAAAAAAGAAAAAAACCCCAAAACCCAAAAAAACAAACAAAAAAACCCCCATGTAGAGTGCTGCTGTGGCACTTCTGAGCAGGTACCAGGAATGATTCTCCTGTAGTTCACTGGCATAGCTTAGGCCTGACCCAAATTTGATTTTTAACATGGGATGCAACTAAATTGATTACAGCTCATTCCTATCCTAACAGGCATCATGCTCACAAACTGCACAGTTTATTGTAAGAAGGTAAATGGCAGTCATTGAGCATTGAGGCTCCAGTTCTACATCACATAGATGTTTAGGTGCAACAGGAAAACTAGAAACCCAAGCAAGTGGATTGTGGTGCTTTCAGGAGCAAGCATATGCCAAACTGAGCCAGGGCAGAGTTGCAGTTTCCTTTATCCTTTCCAGAGTCTCAGTAAGTGTTCAGCACTGTAATAAATGATAGGTTCATGCTTATATGTTTGGGGGTTTTTTTGTTTTGTTTTGTTTGTTTGTCTTTTGGGGTGTGTTTTTTTGTTTGTTTGTTTTGGGTTTTTTTAGTAAGTACCCTTCAATATTTGACATTGGAACAAATTCAGCATTCAAACAGTAATTTGTTGTAATCCAGTAATACTGCTGAATCTGCCTTCCAAAATGAAATGTGACTTCTCATGACAAAGTTACTGCCACATTTGAAACACTGATCCATTAGAAAATCACTTAGGCAAGCCTGGAGTGATCTATGGGGCTGTGATCTATGAAAGCTGCTCTGGACACAAGGGTATCACTTCCATAATTGACTCTTACATCTTCTTGACCAAAATGAAGGCTTGGAGCAGCAAGGCACTGTCTGTTTTAGCTGTTCACAATATCCTCTCCAAACAACTGGCTGCTTATGGCAGAAAAAGCCCCTTCACTTAAAATGTCACATGTTCAGTTCTAAGTCAGAAGAAGTTTTTGGTAAGTTTGAAGTTCACATGGACATGATCAGGAGTAAATAGAAACTACACCTGTGCGTCATTCTTCCCTCTCCAGTCATGTGTGTAGTACTGCAAGCACAGTATTGCCATTAGAGAAAGATAAACACTGGAACAGTTAAACAGCCATAGAGTAATAATATAACAACAAGGATATTTAAGTTGCAATAGTTATTATACTTATATAACTATAATTCAAGTTTATAGTAAGCAATTGTGTATAAATTATATACCTCATTTTATTAAACACAACAACAGAATAACATTTAATAGTTAAATAATTGATTATGTTCTAGGCCATACTTTTGTTAATTGACCATACTACTTTTGTTAATTGGTTGCAGAGGCGTAGGAGCTTAAGGAGATAATGGTTGACTTAAATGTTTTATTCAGATATTTTATTCTCTGAGCTTCGAGGAAGAATTTACTTAACTACAAGAGCCTGTAGTTAATTCTCATTTTCAACTAATTGACACAAACAACTGTACAGAGTAAGATTTTTACTTGGCTATTATCCTGAAAATTGTACTGTGTTCATTATAGCATTCTCCAGCCTCAGCATTCTATTGGTTAGGCCAATATTCCATAACACATAGTTACTTCTTTCACTGAAATTTCTCTTTATTTTCTTACAGACAAAATTTTGTTCAGTGAGAAAAGCATAAATACAAGTGAAATTAATAAGCAATAATTCAGAAAAAAATGTTAGATTCCCAAATCCTTCTATCTGTCTAAAAGGAAGCATTTGGGTTTAGACATTAAATATGAAATTTCATTTTCTCTTATAGCAAACAGCTACATTTTTTTGTTTGTTTTAGAGCTCATATTTTGCTTTCAAAACTGTTCTGAAAGGCTTAAGAGCTCTATCAATTCTTCTGTACTTTGCAATGCTGATCCATTTAATGAATCAACAAGGATTTTATGGTACTGTGTTGCACACATCCACTAAATTCCTTCATGCAGTACCAAAGAATCTGGTGAAAGGCTCCCTATTTTGTTCTATCTTAGAGAAAGCTTTGACAGGAACACCACATTCATCTTTTAGCTTTAGACTGAAGCTTGGCTATTGAAAATACCATTGTTTGATAATGAAGATACACACCAACACTGAAATAATAGCACCTGCAAACCAAAATACCATTATAAACTTGAAATAGCTGTGTTGTGCTACATTGTCAGCAAGTTCTGTAACATTCCCTCCTCCCATAACTTCACATATGCTCTGTGTTTTCTCTTTTCTAGGCACCCACTGGCCACCTTTTTCCACCTGTTTTTCCGAGTGAGTGCTATTGTTACCTACTTGTTCTGTGACTGGTTCAGCAACAGCTTTGTTGCCTGTTTTGTCATTATTCTCCTCCTTCTATCCTTTGACTTTTGGTCTGTCAAGGTAAGATGACCCTGAATAGTAGTTACCTTGGAAAATATTTTGTCATTAATTAAAACAAAAAATTTGAAATATGTATAATGACAGAAGTGACAAAAATATTGCATTTTGTTAATTTATTAAATGTCAAGCCCATTTTAATGAAGTTATTCACATATGTTAGTTATTTAGCACCCTATTTTCTATGGCTGGCTATTAAGGTCTACTAATATGGTGAGAAAACTGCTTTGCCATAGGTAGGTTTGTTTGTATCTTTCCCCTTTTAAAAAATAAATTAATAAATGAAGGAATAGTGGCTTTCAGTAACAGATGCCCAAGGATGTCCAGATCTGCCCAGACCCTATGCCCAGACCCCACAGCAAGGGCTGCAGAAGACTCCTGAAAGCTCAGCTATAGTTCTGGTGCCCTAATCCTATGCAGGCAGGTGGGTCAGGCCAGCCCAGGATCTGGGAGCTCCACATTTAGAACAAGGCTTTTGTACAAGTGAAGCATTGATGCACCTCCAGTATTCTGAAAGCTTCTGATGTTCATCCAGGTGCAGAAATATTCTCTTGGTTTGTTTCCCTGATCCTACACAGGATCTTGCTTGTCATTAATTTTCCATTTTTCAGTGTGTTTTTTGTTCTCAGTATTCCTCTTTTACTGAGGAAATTTGTTTATTGGGTGCTTGTTCAACTAACTGACTTGAAAAAGATACAACCTATAATTTCTTGTCTAAATAAGTGCTATTGTGCTAATTATCATATTTAAAGAGAGTAGGCCTCTAAATTTTTGACTTCACCTATCACTAATGGCTGTTGTACTCAAGCTGGAACGGCTTTTAGAAGTAATTTTAGTATTAGATAAAAGAAAATTATTTTTGAACATGCTTGTCTTTAATTTTTTCTATTTTTAGCTCTTATACTGACAAGTGACTTGTGCTACTGATTAATGCAAATAATGGTTTCATCACTAGAATGTGACAGGAAGACTCTTGGTTGGTTTGCGGTGGTGGAATCAGATTGATGAAGATGGAAAAAGTCACTGGGTGTTTGAAGCAAAAAGGGTAAATATATTAATAGAAGCAGGCACAGGGCAAACAGAATCATAGGAAATGTGTAAAGTTGATACCAAGTCAAATAAAGTAACATTTACTTTAGATGTAAAGTAACATGTTAGAGCACCTTTATAACAGTTACTTTTTATCCAGCTTCCATAGAAAACAATGTCAGTATTCAGGTGCAAGCACTGGTTTGTCACATCCTGGAAGCATTCAGGGCAGAACAGGTCTTACAACATTGTCTGCATATGGATCAGCAGAATAAATATTCATAGCATGGTGCTGTAAGTATGAAAGGTTTCTGGTAGTTCTATTTTATTTTCTAGTGAGAATGTCTTGTAATATACACATCTTCACATAGATAATCCCAAAACAATCCTCTTCAGGAAAGATCTACATGGAAAGCAATGCTGAATAGTTCAGATTTAGTATTTTGAAATTAATATTTTATTCACGTTCATGGAATATGGTGGGAAAGAGTACCTGGATCATAGAGCATTCCAATACTGCCAGTGCCCCCCAAACACACTGAGGGGAAAAAAAAAGCACTACAGAACAGCATTTGGCATCACTGCAGAGTCAAGACTCAAGGTTTTGCTTTCACTTGCTGATATTCTCTCTGCAGCCCCAATGAGCCTGGCAGAGCAGCATCTGGGTGCTGTTCACCAGGACATTCTTTGGAGCCCTCCAGCTGTGTCCCCAGCTTGGCTGGGCTGTCCTGGTCCTGTCTCGGTGTGCGGGACCGCAGCGCCCTCTGCAGCCTCGGCTGCGGCTCCAGGGTGCCCTGAGCACAGAACACAAATTAGTGTGCTTCCTGTGAGTCTAAGGGAGGCCTGAGGACAGACTAGAGGAAACTCTGTAGGAAAGAACATGGAAAATTCAATATTCTAAAAATTAACTAAAAAGTTTTTCAGTTTTCAGGTGGAAGAGTCCAGAGAGGGATTTTTTCCAGTTGTGATGCTTGTGTTTCAGAAATTGGCACTAGCAGTCACGATTGGTCTGAGGGTTGGAGTGAGATTTTGAATTTTGGAAAGATCAGAACCTTCTGAACAATTCTCTTACTTTAGGGTTTTTTTCTTGTTCTTTCTTAAGTGTGATGTGTGATGAGCCCTTCAGTGTAAAGAGACGCTAGTTGTGCTGACCTGCAGAAGTCTGTAAGCAGGGCTTTGCAGCCTGCTCTGAAGTTTCTGCTCTCCCTGAAGAATAGACAGAGCACAGGGCATAAGGCTGCCTCTTGCAGTTACAGTGTGCCTAACTCCAGCATGACACAAGAGGCACTTTTAAAGCTACAGCTCTTAATTCATGGAATGTCAGCAGAGTTCAGAAGCAAAACCCAAGTATTTATATAACAGGAATACGTAACAGTTTATATAACAGGAAAATAAGCTTCATGCAAGATATGAATTAAGCTAAGATCCAGCATCTTTTTAGGAAAATGTATATAAATGTGCACTTTTATGAGAATTCCAGTCTGAACTGTTAAATCCTATGGATGAAAGTGCTGTCATGTACAGTAGGGCATCAGGAAGGAAAGTGGGCATGAGCTACTTCTCTTCTTAGTTAATCTCCTTCTATGCATATGATAAGTGAAACCTTCCTCCTCTGTTAATTTGTCATTCTAATAGTCTCAGTTTTTTCTTCCAGGTGCCTACAGTAGCTGCCTCAACTGAAGCTGAAGCCCGAATCTTTTGGTTTGGTCTCATCACCTGCCCAGTGATTTGGACAATGTTTTTCTTTAGCACCTTGTTCTCTTTGAAGCTGAAATGGCTGGTGAGTCGGGGGTACTAAAAACAATCTTGGTAGAGGGAAATCCCAGACGTTAGTCTTGAACCAAATCTTCCAACAGTACAAAAATTCCACCAGCAGCTTCAAAGAATCCCAAGGAGTTTTCTGCAGTCAAGGCTTGCATTCTGGAATGGATTGGTAATTTTTAGCTGCACTTCTACTGGGTTATCAGATGTCAACTCCTTCCTCTAGAGAACCTCAAGTGGTGGGCAAAATTATGGGCTTCTGTTTAACTGTAGCAACTTACTCTGCCCCAATTTATTTCAGTCAAATGAAACTAACAATAGAGGATAAAAAATGAACCAGTGATGTTAGTTTTCGGGAACTTAAATGTACTTTTGAAAGTAAGGATTTTAGATCTCAGGTACCATTCCCTTTGGAAAGAACCAGCATCAGTGGCTCATAAAACCTTGATAAATTGAGCTAAAAGTAAGTATTTTTTAATTGCCCTACTTACAAGTCATCTACTTAAAAAAACCTCGACACTTCTTTCTAAATATGAGAGGAAATTTACCCCATATAATTCATTGCATTAAGATATTTTTGTCTATGAAATCTTCACATTTTTCCCTGTAAACATTAAGTGCTTGGCTAACTGCCACACTATGCATTCTGTCAAGTTCCCAGCCATGCTCAGTTCCATTTCTTAATTCACTTTGAAAAGATAAAAAGTGTCTCTGACATGTGCAGCTACATAACCAGTAACAGCCAAGATTGCATATATTATTCAATTAAACAAGAAATTCAGCTTTGGGCATGAATCAATTGCAAATCATCATCTGCTTCCTGGTCCCCCTAAACAAGCAATAGATAAAATTAAACCAGCATTCTTTGTTCATGGCTCCACCTTTATTTTTGAAAAGCAGAGCTTGCTTGCTAAGCCAAGAGCTGCTTGGAGACACAAGTCTAACTGGCACAGGAGAAAGGTTGCCTGGGTGCTTGTAAAAGGCAAGTTGCACAAACGAAAATAAAATCACTTCTGAGAAACTGGTTCTGAAGGCTAAGAGAAACATTTTTATAAGTTAGTGCATTGGTCGTATTGGCTCCACCTGCAGCTAAACCTAAAGTACCACAAAAGGAACCAGTAATTTTCACTGCCTGTCAATGCTAGATAGGAAATCTATCTATGGATGCTCTTTGTAAATCTGTAAATAACACATCTTATTTGTTTATAATAAGGTGTTTGTCAGCTAAACAGGCCTGCAGTTGTGCCATGCATTTGGATGTAAAAATTATAGATACAAATGGGGCTTTAAAAAAGTGAAGTTTCTGGAATCTGTTGAGTAGGTCCTTTTTAAAGTAAGTGCTTTTAGGAAAGTAATGAAGTCTTTCAAAATACAGAATGACAAAACTGGTATTGGTTTTGATAAAAATATATATTTTGGAGAAAGGAATGATTGTGTTTGACATGACTGGATGCCGTTGAAGGCCATTTATTATTGGAAGGAATGTCACCCTCTTACAGCACGTTTATCTGGATAGTGTGTACATACACACACACACACACACACACACACACACACACACACACACACACACACACACACACACACACCCTACAGTCAATGCACCACCATGGATTTATTCCTGCTGAACTCTTGTTTGTCCACAGGCTCTCGTAATTGCTGGGATCTCCCTCCAGACTGCTAATTTATATGGCTATATCCACTGCAAGTTAGGGGGACAAAAAAACCATCAGCAGAGTAAACTCAAGGTTGGTTGGCACCACAGATGTTCCCAAGAGTGAGTATTGAGCTTCAGCCCATGGGGTAGCACAGACAACCTGCCTCTCAGGGCTGGTGCTGGATCTTGCCAGGTCTCAGTTCCTGCAGTGAGTCCAGAGTGATCCTGATTCTCCACCACGCCTCTCTGGCAGTGTCACATGGAAAAGCCAAAACCCCAGGTCACTTTGCTCCATGCTTGGAAGTCTGCTGAGCTCCACAAATCTGCTGAGCTCCACAAGTCTGCTTGGAAGTCTGCTTCCAAGCTCCAGAAGAATATCCTTAAGTTAAATCCTTGGAGTTACTATAATTCTAATGCCCCTGCTTAAGCACAGCTGAAAGACCTATCTTCAACCCTCAGGCTTCCAGCTGGCAGCTTCCTGCTTTTGTAAGAGATCCCTGTCTCCCAGCTTATGTTTACAGCCACATGTGCTCTGTTCCCTCAACAGGACAGAGCAGAATTTCAGAAGATGGCACTGAAGAACATGGGAAGACAGGCACTAGGTAACCAAACAAAAGCTGAAGGATGAGCAGTAAAAAAAGTAATTCACAAAAGTTGTTCTTCATGGGAAGATATTTAGATAAAACTCTTCTAGAATTATGCCTGCATGAAATAAAGTAATTTGTGTTTGAGTCTTTAGATCCTGGAAAGTTTAAAGCCTTTTTTACTTAAAAGCTTCATCCAAAAGTTGTTTGTGTGAGCACAGACAGTGCTCATGGTTTACAAGGAGCACATTGCTTAGAAAAGTTGTCAACTAACCTCAAACTGTTGGGTAATCTTAATCAGGACTTACATGTAATGAAAAGACAATGCTATTTGGTTTAACTTTGGAACTACAATAAACAAAAATCAAACTGCCTTTCCCTCTTGTACACAATACTGATTTTTCAGAGCTTTCGAACTACAATCCCAAAGGGCCTCTTAGTTATTAAAAATACTTAATTTTTATTCTTTAATGTTCAGGCTTAGGGTGAAATAGAAGAAAACAAAAGTCATGAACCATGTTCATCTCCTGCTTGTATGAAGTAATGGCAGTTATGTAGAATTAAAAAATTAATCTTATTTTGAACCTGCAAAAAATAAGTAAAGCAAGGCACTTGTACTACCCTGGCTTTCACTCTAGATACAGAACTTTTCCATTGAAAGGAGAAACTTTAATGATGTTAGTCTGGGAGAGAATGGGCATTACAGCTCACCCTTATACAGCAGGCAGAACAAAGGCTGCTGCACATGCCCCAGTGCATATTTTATATTCAACTTCTGAAATAAAATGTGTGTTGTATGCTCATCTCTTCAACTGCTACCTTCACAGGTACCATGACACTGGAGGCAGAATGCACTTGATAATCCAGATGCACACTCACTTTCACAGCTTTCTAGTGAGGAAAGAACAACAAGAATCTTGAACTTTTGGAAAAAACAAAGGCCAACAAAATTCTTTATATTAAGAATTTATTTGCAATATACAAAAAGAATACATTCCTGTAATAAATCAAGGCATAAGTTACTTTTCTATAATTAAACATGTTTGTTCCATTTACATATTACATTATCTTTTCTTCTTGCAAATGGTGTTGTTCACAGTATTCCTGAATTCCTGCAAAGATGGAGAAAAAGTATTATAAGTACTATTTCAGTTGTACATCCCCTGAGGATACAAATATCTGAAGTTGGGCATTCCTTACACTGAAAGTGGCTTTAGGATTATTTTTAAACAGCACAGCACCATCTGTTTAGGCAGTTTTTGCAAGGGGTTTGCAACTACAGTTAGAAATGGAGGCCTTAGTCAGTCAGCTGCTTCACACTGGGTTATGGTGAGTGCCTCTCCACACACCTGTTTGAGAGCCTCAGAAGGTTTCTCAGAGCACAAGGACACCCCATCTCTGAAAATGAAAGTCTGACTTCAGAGAAGTCAAACGCTGAAACCAGTTATTGACTACAATTTTATCTCCTTAGCAGCCAGTCAGAAGTGATGCCCAGAAGAAAACATGGTCTTTGTACCTGTTACTTTCAGAATTGCTTGTGCACCTCTCCTGATTTTATTATTTGTGGCACAGTAACACAAGCCTGTTTTAACACCTCTGTGTATTGCAGCAGTGCTCAGAACAGAGGGGATTCGTTTGCACAGTGATTCTCAGACTCACTTTGAATGATATTTCTGTAAGATAATGTAGCTGGAGACTCAGGTGCTTCAGCCAGGAAAGACTGGCCTCTGTCACAACTTTTTCCTTGAAGGACAGAGAAAAAACACAGAAACAAAGCAAAAGAAGAAGGTGAGCTTTTCTTTGTTTAGCCTTTATCCTGTTCCAGTTACACCTTTTCAAACTGCCACCTGTTCTATTCCATTTAGGAATCCCTGAAATCAGTAACAGGACTAGAAATATAGTGTACAGTTTGGAAGAGGAATAGTACTAGCAGAAACCTTCAGTTGGGAGTACTGAGCTGTTCCTTGATTGTCATTAATTCAGGTATTAACTTGTAACAGCTAGTGGGCAAAGAACCATGCATCCTCATGACCCACAAGAGAATTTGGGCAGTGCCAGTAACAGTGAGGTTAAAGCACTGGTTTTAAGGCTTAATGTCTACAAAATTAATTCTTCTTTGAAGTGGTTATGATTTAATTCTGTTTGCATTTCCAGGTGACTGTACCAAAGAGAAAGACATGTTGTATTTCAAATACGATTACAGAGCTGGAAAGACACAGAATGTAATCTTAATTGATTAAGGAAAGGTTAAAGAACTTACCCCAGCACTTCCTTCATTCCACACTAAGCTATGTCCTAGTTCCAGTGACTTTTGATTAGAAAAAACATCTAAAAGTGCTAAGAGACATCAGTGCCCATACCAGGGTTTTCCAGCAGTAACATCAGTATAAGAGGAGCAACTCGCTTTAAGTGCAGTGCAATAAGTGACTTTACCTATCTGTGGATCCAGAGGCACTTTACCCAGGAGGGAAACATTCAAGTTCTGGCACATCTTCTCTGCACCACCAGTAGTCGGGGGAAAGATCTGAGATTCATTCTGGGACAACATGAAAATCAGAGTTAAAATAGTGCAATTCTGAGAATAAGGCATTTTTGGAGCAATGTTTGATATCCAAGCAATGCAAAGGAAAGAAGACTAATACAGTGTAATACAGCCAGCCTTACCTTACACTTAGGACACACAAAGCTGCTCATGTTCTCCACAACACCTATGATGGGCAGCTTTACTTTGCGGCAGAAGTTGATCTCCTTCCGAACATCCTGAAGTGACACTTCCTACAAATATTAGCAAACACTGGTATTTCAACTGTAATGTTTCATGCTGACTCCATTCAGCTACCTCCTTAGAACTACTTTATAATGAATTTTAACTGCTGTCTTAATATTTTTAGGAACACAAACCTGTGCTATGAGCTCTACCAACAGAGCAGGTATAACAGTTCAAGCCTACTGGATGTGGTTCTGTTTTGGAATCTGACTCTACTTAAGATTCACCTATATTTGTGTTTTTTATCCCCTACATTCATCTCATATCTTCTTTAAATGCAGCTTTTCCACATTTTCATCTTACAGAATGACTCTTGGTATTCTCCACAGAATGAGGAAAAGAACCACCAGGCTCACACTAGTTACCTCTTTTCAAATTAAATTTAAACTCTTAGCTCTTATCAGATTTTTTCATGTATATGACTGACCTCATTCATTCCGTTCCTTTCCTCCTTCACCATCTCTCTGATATTGTTCTCAACACTTTGCTTCCTTTATGTGTTATCCTTTCAGCTGTTGTTGAAATATTTCATGCCATGTGCTAGTTTGATCTGTTCTGTTCCAAACCAGATATGAAAACCTCTGTTTGAATTGGGTGTGTTTTTAGTTTCAGCTTTCCAGGGACCAATTTCTCTTTTAAAAACGCACATGAGAAAGATGCCTACCTTGGTGGGTCACCTGGAGGTGACAGGCTACTTCACAGCTGTCAAAGAGTGCACAGCTTATCACTTATAAATGAAGCTTCTTACAAATATTTTTCTGAACATTTAAGCCATTGGTGAGTAAATTACAGATCCACAACAATGTGAACTGATTATGAAGGAGGAAGTGAAACACTTAATTTCCTTTTACCACAGAGGACACAACAGCTTTTGATTGTGAACTGCTGTGGTTTAGTGACCCATGTGGATCCCCATCCAGCTCCACTGAGACACCCACAATCACAGACCAGCCAGCTGCAGGGGCAACACAACAAAGTAATTTTCCTGAGATTCTGTACTCTTAAATTTCTATGAAATCAACAACCTGTAACCCAAGGACTGCCTCTAAGTGCCATGATGCTTCCCTGGTGGAATTTTGGCTCATACCTGGGGGGTGGTGATGATGACAGCGCCATCAATGTGGGTGGCACTGAGGTACTGCACGATGGACAGGTGCTCATCTGATGTTCCTGGGGGCGTGTCCACAATCAGGTAATCCACTTCACCCCAGTCCACATCACGCAGAAACTGCTTGATCAGCCCTAGAGGAAAGGATAAAAATGTGGAAGAGAAAAAGGTATCTTCCTATATTTCAAATTTCAGGGTCTTAGCTAACTACCCCATCTGTATTACTAAACAAATTCATGATATATCCGCACTTGAAACCTTTCAGGTATGTAAATTACTCTTGGAAACACTCAATACATACCATTCTTTTTTGGTCCTCTCCAGATGACAGCATCATCAGGACTACTAAGCAAGAACCCCACTGACATGACACCTAAGTTTTCTTCAACATACTGAAAGAGAAATAGAGAAACCAACTCTAAACCCCTATTTTACAGAAAAAAAGCAGATAAGGGGGAAGACATTAAAGAAATAAAGGCAGAGAACTGTATCTTTTATCACAGGGCATTAAAAACTATCTTGTGCAACACTCACCAACTACTCTAAGACTGAAAAAATGAAATTGTTACAGCAGTTTTTAGAATCGCTGGAGACAACGTAAGGATAAAAGCAGCTTTTCCTCAGCACCAGCTACCTTTCTAACAGCATGCACACTACAAGGGAATGTTAGACAACCAACACTACTGCAAAATCTTCTCTGCATATTCTAAAGATTAGTAAGGGTTTTTCTTGGGTGCAAGATACTTCTTGTCTGTCATAGAAAACATGATGCACTACAGGTGCATGCATGATACTCCAAAATAACTAATCTGAATAACTTATATCTATTGCCCATATTGCAAAGTCAGTAAACACAAGACAATAAAATTCTAGAACTATAGTATTACTAAGAAATTTAACACTCTGATTTACACAGTCTATATCCCAATTATGATATGCATCTTGATTTTATAGATCTGTTCTATAAAATCTGGATATATATTCCATAGTGTTCTGCAGATATTCTACAGAACATGGACATAGGTTACATAGATCTATGGAATCTGGACATATACTCTGTAGATTCTACATCCCGTATCTGTAGATTCTACAGAATCTGGATATTTAAGTCATTAGAAGAAGAATTAACAAGAGTACCCCCTGCTTCTCCCTCACTCTTTTTTCACTGTAGAAGATGGTGCCCAACCCAAATACACCCAAGGAATTTTCTGAAACAGCTGCACCAACTCACCACTGGAGACCAGCCAGATCCACTCTGATGAACCTGAAAATGGAAGTGGGACAGGAAAGCTGCAGTAGCAATAAACACAGATGGTACATAAAACACAAACATAAGTCAAACCTGGGCAAAGAATTCTCCTGCATGCAGGATCAATCCTGTTTTAGTGGAGCAGCTGAGGTAAAAACGCAGGAGCATCAGATCTCCATTAATAAGTGAACAATAACTGTTCAACCCTTATGCAAGTTTACTCATTACTTTTTGTATTTGTAAGAAATATTCAAGGGCTGATAAAGTGCATCATGCTACTACTACTCAAGTTTCAAGTTGTTAGCATTACATGGCTGATACACAATGCAAGCTGATTTGCAGAACTGCCCATCCTGAAAGCAGATGACTCTTTTGCAATGTATTATGCTGAAATTCTCCATCTGACCTCATTTCCCTACCCACTGCCCCACATTTCCCATTATGCGCTCATTTTAGAAGCTCTACATCCAAAAAGTCTGAATACGCTAATGAAAAACAAAAAAAACCACCTTAAACAAGATGTTTGAGCATCCAATTACCTGTTCTCCTTCTAGACCCATCATTTTAGGAATCGATGGCCCACAGATATCTATGTCCAGCAGAGCAACCTGGAAAACAAACCAGCCAACCTGCCCCAATGGAAATAAGGTAGCAAAGGACTGTCTCTAAAAGCGATCTCATGCAATGAAATCATTCCAATAGGGTTCATCCGGGAAAGTCAAACTTTTACGAGCAGGTGCACACGATCGGTACCTGCCCGCAGGTGCCCGGCCCTGCTCCCCCCCCCGCCGCCCGTCCCGTCTCTGCTCTCTGCTCACCTGCTTGGTCTCGTCCGCCGCCAGCCCGTGCGCCAGGAGGGCGCTGAAGGTGCTCTTACCCACGCCGCCCTTGCCGGACAGCACCAGCACCGTGTGCCGCACCGCCCGCAGCCGCGCCCGCAGCTCCGCCGCCTCCGCTGCGGAAACACCCCGACATCCCGCCGTCAGCGCGCCCGCACCGCGCACCGAACCGGCACCGCGTACCGAACCGGCACCGCGAACCGAACCGGCACCGCGAACCGAACCGGCACCGCGAACCGAACCGGCACCGCGAACCGAACCGGCACCGCGTACAGAACCGGCACCGCGTACAGAACCGGCACCGCGAACCGACCCGGCGCCGCGCACCGACCCGGCACCGCGCCCCCCTCACTCACCCGGGTTCGGCCCGGCCGCGCCGGCCGCGCACAGCCCCTGGTTGGGACATCCCTGGCATGCGGCCGCCCTGCCCGCCTGGGCGCTGCCGGTTCCGGGGCACTCTGCAAGGGACAGCGAGAGCTAGAGCGGGAGTGCCGCGGGCGGGGAGCCCGTCCCGCCCCGTCCGGCCCCGCCGCTCACCCTCCGGCGCGCCCGGCGCCTCCGCCATAGTGCTGCGCCACTTCCGCCACGGCCGCCGGGGGCGGGACCGCGGGGCTGCGGCACCCAACGGCTGCTGGCGGGGAGCGCAGGCGCTGAGGGCTCGGGTGGAGCGGGGCGGCCGTGAGGGACCCGGTGACACCTCCGGAGAGGCGGTGACACCTCCGGGAGCTCTACTTCTCCCCCGGCGGGCTCTTGTCCCGGGCTCACCCGACCGTGCGCACAGACCGCGCACCCTCCCCGGGGCCCGGCCGATCCGTGAGTCTGCAGCGGCAGATCCAGCGGCGTGCTTTTAAAGCCGGGGTGGAATTTCTCCACTGGAACTGCTTTAGGCAGAAGCGATCGACAAGGCACGGCACAGAACCATCGTGGTACGGCAGGCTGGGTGTTCCGGAGCCGGCCCGGGCCGGGTTAGTGCCCTTGTACCTCTCTCAGCCGCTGGAAGCAGACGCGCTCCAGCGTTGAGCTGGCTCCCGACACGGCGCTGTCCCGTTGCCGAGGAAAGCATTACACAGTGATGCATTTCACTGTTGTGCTTGACAAGTTTTATACGCAGATTATGTATAATTCCAGTAAAATCGCGCTGTTGTGGTATTTCATGGCAATTCTGAGTGTATTAATTCTGTATCATGCTGATAGACAATTCCCATCAATTTGATGGGTACATTAATTATGTAGAAGATTATACTGCTTTAATTTGGCCTGTCAACTTCTGAGCAATTAGGTAGTCGCAGTGCTTGGTACGTGAAAATAATAAAATAATTTTCCAAAGCACGGAAGTGTGCACCAGCTGGAGATTCGATCTGGATCTCTATTCCCGGCCACCTTAACCCACTCACTGCTCCCTCCCTCTCTCTCCCTTGGCTGCCTGAGCACAGCCTTGTCCTCTCTTCCACCCCTAACATCACAGCCTAGGTGCTGTAAAAACGGATGTTTTCCTGATCTGAGCACAGTTCAGAGTCTCAAGGACTCCCATTTCTGACCGATTAGTTCCAAAATTTATTTGTTTTAACATACAAGTGTTTAAGTTGTTATTTGAGGTGGTCTCACCTTGGAAATAGAAAAAAGTATCTGGTAATATTTGGAAAGATACCAGTACATCTTGCTGCTAAATCTATCTCTTTTTGAGAGAAATATATTGCAAAGTTATCTGTTTTGGGACACAGCACTTCAACAACATCAAGTTTTTTAGAAAGAACACTTAAGGAATAAAAAACCCAAACCTGCCCCCCAAAAAAACCCCAACAAAAACCCCCCCCCCCCCCCCCCCCCAAAAAAGCACCAAACACAAACCAGTAACTGTCCACCTACAAAAAAAAACCCCAAACTCTCAAACAAAGCAAAAAGAAAACCTCCACCAAAACAAACAAACAAAAAATACCCTAGAAAAAAATCTGAAAATACCTTTAGTTAAGGTCTTTGATGAGCTTTCAAGCATATGTACCTCAAGTAAAAGCTCAAGACCACTGGAAACTTGTATAGCTCCTGCACTTACTGCTCTGTAATTACCTTCCATGGGAAACTAATGAACAAAATGCTGTTTGGAAGTGGAGTCAAATGTTTAAGCAAATTCAGATGTCTGTGGTAGGAGAAACTGGCCAGCAAGACATACATGAGAAGTTTATACTGTACCTTGACCTTGAAAAAACTAGCTTGGTGTGAGACCACAGCTCAGTACAGCACTTTAGGTCTGTGCTTCCTGTCCAACATATGGATTAGATTCACTGACGTCAGCAAGACTTTCCACATTTTAAATGGAGGTACGTGTCCAAATATTTTTCTTTTGGGTCCAACAGATCATTCCCTATTCCCAAGGTTATATGGAACGTTCCCCACAAAAAGCACTAAAAAGGAAAAGTGAATTCCTTCCTCAGCACCCCTCTTCCTCTGAGCCAGTGAGGGCTCCTTGTGCAGGGCTCTCTGGGTGAACAACAGGCTTTAGTGTTTTAGGGCAGCATTTCTGGTCACTTTTGATCCAGTTCTATCCCCACATCAGGCATAATGATGGTAATACAAATTGACAAGTCCATAAGGCAATATTTACTGAAAGTGTCAATAAGTCTGCTGTCTTCCTGATGCTTTGTAAAGCAAAGTGTTTCTTCATCCTTATTCTAGCCCAAGGCCTGCCAGCCCTTCCTTGCTTTTGGAAGAGCCAAAGGAGATGAAGTTACACCAAAAATTCCTTGAGAGTAAGAAAGCATAGATGGAGCAACATATTTCCCACCTTGTGATCAAGGTGAGCAGAAATGCTTAAACATATTTTGCAGTGATGTACAATTTGAATTATGCTAAGTGAATCTGTCCCCCAAAGCAGGAGAGATGGGGAATGACAACTCTGGTCTGCCCTTTTCTTTCTCACTTACAGCAGTGCTGTCATGAAGGTTCCCCCTGAACACCTTGTCCTTTTTGCATTGAGGCTTTCCCTCATGCCACACAACTACTGTGTGTTTTCTCCTTGTGGTTGTCTGTCATTATAATGACAAATATTATTAAAAGGTGTGTGTTAAATACTTTTTTTCAGTGAACTCACACTAGAGGCCAGTGGAGACTCAGATGGTAGAGCAGCTCCCTCTAGCCAAAATTACAGCACTGAGCATTCTCAAGTCACTGTAAATGCCAGCAAACTCTTACATGAAGCATTATAGGAAGCTAATAAGAAAACAATTTATTATTTAGCACAACAGCATTAAATGTGGTTTAGGTTAAGGTCTTTCCCCTTCTCAGCAGGGGAGAAAAGAGATGCACAGATGACCTGGAGCAGGATCTTTCTGAGAAAACTCAGGTCCATTTTATTAATGAGAAGTGCTTTAACCTGAGGAACACATTAGACAGCATCAACAGAATGGAAAAAGCAGCTGAGACTACAGCAGTGGTTACTGTAGCCTTCCCTTTGCGTCCTCCCTGCTGTAGTAGGAGCCTGTCTGAGCACAGGCCCTCCCATTACATTTGAGAATAATGTAGGAAAAAGTGGCTTCTCCATCCCAGGCCCTGCTTTCCCTCCGTGTGAGAGCCTCTCCCATCAATTATTCCCTGACTGCTCCCAGTGGCCGCTGCTGGAGTGCAGTAGTGGCACTTGAGCAGCGCTGTGCACTGAGCTTGGTTTCTCAAAGACAGCTGAGCTGTGCTGGCTCCTCACCCTCCAGTGACCCTCTGGTTTTGATTTACACTGTTCTGAGCCTTTCAGGTTACAAACCCACATCAAATCAAATCAAATCAAATCAAATCAAATCAAATCAAATCAAATCAAAATCCAGCTGAGGTAGGAGCAATGCAGCAAAAAGCACACCAGTGTCTGCCACAGACTTCATGTACTGTCTTTGAAAGAGCTGGGGTTGTTGGGACCTTAGTGCATTTGGCACAGCCTTAATGTTACAGACTGACAGAAAATTACTGAACTAAAGTGCCCCATTTGTATGCAGTTTTAAAAACTGTTGATTATTAGCAATGCAAGAGCAGTAGTAGCAGCAGAGCAGTTTGCAATAGAGGGCAGCGTCTCTGTGCCAATGCCTGGTCAGTTCCCTTATCACTGACACAGCAGGACTCTAATGGTCAATGTACTTCACAATCTCTGATGAGAATGGCTATGTCTTGTGGGAAGGAGGAAAAACAATTGATATTATTTGTTTACTTATGTTCTGTTTTTCATTAAAATATCACCTCATTCACTACTGAAATGAGGGCATATCTGATGGCAACTAGACAAGTATTCTGCTAACTCTAGTACCACTACCTACTTTTAGGATTAGCAATGAATAAAATTATTCTTGTCAGCTCTAGTAAAAAGCAGATTCATGTGGATAAGTTTTGCCGACCTTTTCCTTTCTCACCATCCATTATCCAAAAACCTGACATTCTTCATTAAAGTTTTCCTGAAACCATTTGGCAGTCTGAGACATATCTGCAGCGCTCAGGAGCAGAGCAAGTGCTTTCTGCTTCAACAGACCCAGACTGATAAATTACAGTCTGAAAAAGCAATGTTAAAGAACAGATTAAGTACTAAGTATTTCAGATAGTCAAGATGGAAACCTGCTTAGAAATTTAATTTTCTGATGAGAAAATGAATATAATCTATCAGATCATAGAGAAGAGGAAAGAACCCCAACCCCAAATAAAAATACAGAAAATAGACGGAGATTGTCTGGCTCACTACCTATAAGCACTGCCAGCTCAGATTCAGTACACTGATTTATATACTTTTCTATTGTATCAGGCTAGTTACCTGAAGCTTTTCAGAGCAGCTGCCTAAATAAGTGTGCAGCACTAAGGATTCCTAAATAACTTAGGAAGGTCCGTACTTCAGTTTGGAGACTGGAATACCCTAAAAATCACTGAAAAAAAGGCTACTGAGAAAACATCAGTGAAAAAAACCAAAACAAACCTTTTCTTTTTGCATCCTTTAATATTTACTCTCAGTGTTCAATTAAAATCTAGAGTAAATGTGAAACTCAAAAAATAGTGACTTAGACCTGCAAAGTTTAATGTGCAGGCCTAATTCTTAGTTTTGTGTGGAGAAAGAAGACTAAATGCAGACAGATATTTGCCTCAGCCTTTCAATTTGGTGAGTAAAATACATGTACTTTTCATAGAATATATTAAACACTTGGGTAAAGAGAGGGGTGATCTAGCAGGCAAAGCAGGGCATTAAAAAATGGTGAATTCAAGTCCCAAGGCAGTAGCTTATACTACATCAGCAGTTTTGAAACCAGGGGCTCAGGCTACAAGTTATTTGAAAACCCTGGTGAGTGTTTCAGCTCCTGAGTATTTCCACTCAGCTCTCTGAGAATGCATTTAGAAACAGCTTCATTGTGTTGGGGACTTTTCATCTCTGGGATGTGAAAAAGCAATTTATTATATCAATATAGGAGGGAATTTGACTCTCATTTTCTTTTTTGCCCATATTTTTACTCTCTACTGGAAGAGCCTACAGTATTTTGTTTTAGTAGCTTACTCCTCAGAATGTGTCTATGATATGACAGTAAAACTAGTCAGGTTAAAATTAATTTCAGATTCCAGATCTAGATTATGCTTGCAGTCTAAATATTGCAAGTTATCGTAGTACTTTGAAATAATGTGGCATATATCATAAAATTAATTGTGAAATCAGCCATGAGTACACTACTTATTCAGTCAAATATAATATCAACAAATGTTAAATTTTACATAATAATTTATGCAAAATATGGAAACAAAAGTGGAAAATATTTAGCAAAACTGACTAAGAAGCAAAATATTAAAGGAATTTAAAAATGAGAAAGAACAAGTATGCTCCTCCCACTACATTACCTGGCTGCTGCTTTTTGCATTCAGATAATTCAGTGAACTGACCTCAGAACCAACAAAGAAACAGAGCCAGGCTGCAGCATTTTAGAAGTGCTTTTGTTGTACATAAGCCTACCCTAAGCACATAATAGAACGTGAATGACTGCTCTCAGTCATTCTATTTCTATACACATCTCATTGTATCCAGCTATCAAAAATCACATCCTGGTGGAACGAGAGTGCAGCAGGAGCAGTTTTCTCCATGCCTCAAGAACACCACAGCACAAAACTTTCCTTGTGTCCTGGAAGGGAAAGTTTCCGTCAGGGCAGCTGCTGGGCCAGTGCCTCCCCATGCTCTTGTAGGAACATGCTGCTTAGCAGTTGTTGAGTTTGCTTCCTGCCTTTGGAGGTCATCCAGAAATGACGTGGGCTGGTGCAATGCTGTCTGGTGATCCTTCCCACCAATCTGTTCCTGTATAGCAAATTATCTAAACCACTCCAGCCAATGTGTGGTCACAGTGAGTAATCGAAAATCGTTTGAACAAAGCTTCTGTGATGCATTGGAGGTAGTTCCCCTGAGGCCATTTTTCTTTGTATGACTTAAATGTCAGTGCTTTTTTAAAAAAATAAAATAAAATTTCAAGAACACACAATGAACCTAACCCACATCCACTTATATGTAGCCAGGCAAGGCTTAAAGATGCATGCATCTTTACATGTTTCAATTCTGAGTTCACAGCCATGTTTAAATAATATTTTTTTTTAGTGAATGAATGAATGAGGAGTTGGCTCTGTAGCACTAAACAGTTTCCTTGGTTCTGTATAATGTGCTTACATATATCTTCTTCCAGAAAACATTAATTTCATCCTCTTCTCTAACTTCATTAGAAATAATTCAGTGTAAGAGAGCCTGTAACTTATCCCCATTCCCCAAATCAATTAAATTCATAGATTCATAATCACAGGCCAGGCAGTATCAGCATGGTAACTGCATTATACACTTACTATAACACAAGCAAGTGTGTAACCTGTAGCATCGCTCTGGGAGTTGGTTTCAGTGTCCTGGTTCATTGTTAACCAAGTGCTCTGGATTGTTTTAATTGCATTGTTTCATTGTTAGATTTGCTTCATGAAGATGAATCACCATTTCCAGCTGTTGTCCAAGAAAGAAAGTGTTATTACCAATACAGACCAAAGGCTGAACCACAAAGGCTCTACTCAGAATCGGAACTGCGGGAAGTTTTCTGTTCCTCTAGAAGCAGAAAACTGATAATCCATTCAATACTTTCTGAAACTGAGACATAACTGTGCCCAGTTCTTACTTGGCTAAGAAACATGCTGCTTTGTTTCATTGTTTTTACTTTGAATTATACTTTTTTATTGAAAAGCAATGAATGTGTTTACAATGTGCCTTCAGTTTTAAGTAGCATTAATGTAAGAGGCAAATATCCTCACCAGTCCCCACAACGGATCCACACCACAGCAGGCTTTGACTCCTTTGCAGGCATCAAGGCATAGCATGGGAAACATGGCTGTGCTGACAGAAGGTGTCACATAAATACAGGAAAGGAGGACCTTGCTGAGCAGTGGGTGACCTCTGAAAGCACTGGAGATTCTTTTCCTCACAGCCTTGGTACATCCCCACAGTCTGCTGGCTTTGGTTAGCAATGAAGGGAGCCAGTGGGAACAATAGGTAGGACTGACAGGCTAGTAAACCTCTCCCTGACCCACATCTACTCACCAGTGCTGTCTGGGAGCTAGACCTCACCTTTGCAATGGACAAGTGAACACACAACATAAAATAATCAAGTCCTGACAACAGCCCAGGTTACTCAAACTTTGCTTTTGAGCAGCAGAAAACCCAAATCCTTGGTGTTCTCAGGGAAAAAGAAGGACCTTGGCTTGGTATATAATCAATATTTAATGTCATTAAGTCTCTTTCAGTAACCAGTAAAATTGTAGACAAGATACAAACAATATTTCCAACAACGCTCTTGTATCATAAGCAGTTCCTCTGCAAAGCAAGTAGCTACCAAACTGCAGTGAATTACCAACATTAATATTTCCTCTAAATCACAGCTAGCTTATCTGATTAAAAAGGAACTACTGCAGAATTAAATTATAAGGAGAAATTTAGTGCCATTATCTTCACTTTCTTCCATTCTATGTTCTCTCCACTCCAAACCAGATTTCTTCTCATCATAAAAACCTACTTATAGAAGATAAAACCAGCAGATATTGTAACAAATAATAGAACTGTCTTTGAAATCAAGGGTGCAATGAATTGCATCGTCTTCCATCCACAAGCAGGTGTTTATCAGTGTTTCATCCCAGCTGTTTCAGTTGGAGTTGGCTTATCTCTCTAAGAAAATAACTATGTATCTGGCAAATTAGATAAGTAAGAAATTAACTTAAACAGAAATAAACCTTAACAAAAGGAATTTAATAGAAGTCAGCTCTAACAAGATTCTAAATTTAAAGAGCTTAAATTTAGCATTATTTAAATCTGACAATATTAGACTGTAATTTTGCTTCATCCTAGCAACACTTAATTTGCATTAAATTAAATAGAACAGAGTTAAAAGTAATATTTTTAAAAGTTATAAATAGTATAAGGTGTAACACTACCAATACAAAAAGGTACTGATAACTTAAAGAATCCCCGATAAGAACAGGATGATTTTACTGAAGGAATTAAAAGCACAACAAGTGTGTCCTAATTTCATGCAATTTAATCTTGGAGGAAAAAAAACCTCATGGTAGTCATGAATTTCCTGTAAACATAGCTGAACCGTTCCAATATTAGGGTCAATTTGAATTAGAACTTGAAGCACAAGACAACCCTGCCTGCCTGTGCAGTAAATGCCTTCACGAGCCAATTAGTTCAAAAATCCAGAAAACTGCTGTAGATAAAATTCAAGGTTATAGGGCTTAGTTAAGAGTTTAAAATTGATTGCTGCAAATAATCTTGGGTATAGAAATTTCTAATTGTTATGGTAGAAGCCAACAGCATGATAACAGTATTAACGGTACACACAGCTAGTTTTGAATTCCTCCAGCGAAAACTGTAAAACGGTGAAATTCATAATTCACGAAGAAGGCAAAGTTAACTTTGAAAACTCACATTGAGAAAAACCTGACACACTGCCGTGCTTTAGCGGGGAGGCTGAGGCCACCCTGGAGAGGGGAACCCTCTGGGAACCCACGGGAAAACCCAGGAGTGTGCCAGAAAAAGCGGGGGGCTGTGCCCACCGGGCACTGCAATCACAAGTGCCAAGCCAGCTGAGGGGAAGGAAGGGCGCTGCCCACCGGAGAAAGAAAACTCTGGCCGCCGCCATCCCAGGGAAGGAAAACCCAAACTTTGCTGTACTGCATCTGCATCCTTAGGTGTTAGAAACACTAAAAAAACAGACACAGAAAAACCCGAGTAAATTCAAATTGCCTGGGCTTCTCTCCCCCGGCACCGCAGCCAGCTAGGAGCCACCCTGGCTCCCATGGCAGGAAACAGACTGCCCGAGGTAAAAGCCAAATCTTTTGTTCTTAATGAAGTATTTTACAAAGAGAAACAGTCACAGACTGGGCTACGTAACAGTGAAAGGACTTTCCTAGACCCATCTCTTTCCGAACTGCGTGGCACGGGCAGCCCAGCAGAGTACCCACCCCGCCGATGCCACCGAGCCCTGTGGGTGTGAGCAGCTCGCCCGTGAGGAAGAGGAAAATCTCTGTGTCTGCCTGGGAAAACTCTGCACAGCCGGAATGGTGGGGGGTTGCCGTGCACGCTCCCGGCTCCGCCACTCCCTCTCTGTTCCATCTCCAGTTCTTTCTTGTCCTGTTCTGCCTTCCATTCTTTTGAAGTCTCATAAAGCAATCTCCAGGTAGTAGCCAAATCCGCAGCTGTTTTTTCTCACTTTAATACCATATCCCACAGTCTTTCCCCAACCTCTTTCCATGCTCTGACACTAAATGCAGTAACTGCATTAGTCTCAAAATTTTGACTTTGCCCAAAGTAGCATGCTGCGAAGGGAATAATCTGAAGTTTTAACACATTTTCTTTCCAACAAAGATTTTCATATAGATGAAAGAGTCTGTTCTTTGCTTGGTAAGTTATTTCCCATTATGTCCTCAGCAGCTCACTTGGACCATCGTCACCCCAGATGTCAAAGACAGGTCCGGACCGCAGCTTCTCCTGCTGCTCTCCAGCTCCGCTGGGCCCGTCCCCACTGCGCTTCGCCTCGCGGTTCAATTGCACATCATGTCGGACGCCACCAGATGTCATTGTCGGGACGGACATGACATATAGAGAGTGATGATTAAAAGGCTTCAAAAGGCAACTTTTATTATGGCCACGTATTCCCTGTTTACACATTCTTTCACTAAAGCATGCACTTCACTCATTGGTTACAATAAGATGGCTCATCATGTTCATTGGTACAAGGCATTCTTCATTACTGTTGAGGGAAAGCATTTACAAAAATTTTCAACCCAGATATTTGTTGTATTTTCTACCCACAGGTGTCCTTTGTTTATCTCTGTTCCCTCAGTTTCCATGTTAATGACCTTGCTTTCTCTTCACGGATAAACGCGAATCTTACCAATTTTTTCTCCTGTCAGCTCATTCTCTTGGTTTACAGACCAGCTGTTAACCCCTTCCACAAAATTTAACATCAAGCTTCTTTCCTTTAAATAACCTCATATTCTCGGCTGTAGATGCTACTAATTTAAAAAGAATTAGCAGAATTATTTTAAGAGAATAAGACCATGACAAAATACAGGAACAGACGTTCCAAAAGTACCCTGAAATTGTCCTTCAGTTGGTCAGTCAAGACTGCTCACCTTTCTGGTTTTCGTTTGAGCTCTACATTGTGAGGAAGACAGGAGAAGGATGGAATGGGCTTTGAGAGGTGACTTTTATAGATGGCAGCTGAAACACATTAAGTGTTAATCATAGTAAAGATTTAGAGGAAGAGCTAGTTGGTAAAGAATCCTGGCTGTTTTGGACAAAATGCTGTTATTTGTATTTCTTCCTGGATTTACTCATTCATTTACAGAATAAGTGGCACACTACAGTTCTAGTAATTGAGCAGTTTCCTACCACCTCAGGATCCTCTCTACATGGCAGCTGTAGGAACACACAAAATGCATTTTGCACTGGACAGAAGCTATATCCAAAACAATGATAGATTTGAAAGTCTCCTGAATAAACTGTCTCTGTTCCTTATCCTTTGTTTTGTGTGGGTGGTGGCTTAATCAGGCTACCAACACAAGTGCCCTTGCAGGGGTAGCTGGGCTGCACGGTGTGGACATGTTCCTGTGGTCAGCTTGTCACAGCATGGCTGACAGGCAGATTCTCCTTCAGCTAAAAATCAGCATTTCTGGGCTATTGGGTAAAACCATTCACACAGCAACAAAGTCTATAAAGATTTTAAATAATAGGAAATCATGTTGGAACACAAAATCGGAAAGTGACAGCCAGGCTTCCTTCTGGTACTCATTAAACCCATCTCTCACAGACCACGTTGCATCTTGATTTTTCCCAGGATGATGCCACAGTCAGGTTGTATTTGGCTATGAAGAGGGTAGGCTGCTCCATCCAGCATTGTAATGCTAAGTGGTGGCTTTCTGGGATTAAGTTTTCTGAATGTAGGGAAATTTCCAGAAGTTACTGAGTTTTGTATTGCAATATTTGACTGCAGAGCAATTCAAGGGGTTCTGGTGATGTGTTGCTGGATACAGGAGGAGATCTGTTTCTGCAGACTTCACAGTGATCTGGTTTGAATTACCAGTCCTACCTTGCTGTTTCTTGCTCAGAAACACTTCACAACAAACTTCTATCACAGAACCTGCCCTGGGACATGACTTCAGGGAGGAGTGAGGAATCTCACCGCTTTGTTTTCCAGCAGGGAAGATTGTTTCCACTGGTAACATTGTTCTCCCTCTCTATGCCTTTGTATGGAGGCAAGGGAGATTTTATCACTTGCTTTTGTTACTACCAAACTGTGGAATAAAGTACTTTATTTGCATTTCATATACTATTTTTATAGTATGTGAATAATAATATTTGTGTTAAGCTGTTAAATATTGACAATAGTCCCACCCTATTTATCAAATAATGACAGCTGACCAAGCAAAGGAGTAAAAATTATTTGGAAATTTGGATCTTCTTGAAGCCTTTAAACATATTTCTGGAAGTTGGAGGTTTTCCCAGTTCACACAGCTACTCTAATAGTTAGACATATTTTCTCTCTTCCTTATGCCAAGAACTCAATTAAGAAATGTATAGCAGAAGGAAGGCACTTCTAAGGGACCTCACTTTTTCCCTCATTCTTAACAGAAGAAAAAAGAAGCAAAAAAAAAAATTAAATCTTTGTCTGAAAACAATCAACAGAAGTGAAGAGCCAGCCTGAATTTGAAAATTTGGGGACTTTGGAATGGAGATCGAAGGGGTAAACAATAATTCTGAACATTACAAATTCCATCTCCTTCCTGACTGTGCCATTGTTCAGCAATGTTCTCTCCAAAATCTTGACTCTGCTTTTGGATGGAGACATCACTTGGTACATTGTTGGTGCAAGCAACACTGAAGTGTTTGTTTGCTCACAGTGTGAATTCCTACTCAGAGTGGCTGCCTAAAAACCCAGGGAGCCACGACAGCTTGTGCTGTTCTTGGAGAGCATCACTTGGAGTACAGGAATTCCCTGAGATTCACCTACCAGCAGCAAGAACAAATCTTCACTGATCACTGCAAGAAAAAAAACCCCAAAACCTCTACAAAAATCATCTTCCCTAAATATAACTGAGCAGAAGATATGAAGTGTATTATTCTAGTGAAAAGAAACTTTCAGTGGAAGTGCTCTTGTCTTTTTTAAGTGGTATCCATACATGTACCACATTTCAGTTTGTTGATGGCATACACACTCTTTTGAAAAGTAAATGGCTTTCTTTAGGCTATCAAAAAGGAGGAGATTTCACGGACTGAGGCTATAAAGCTATATAAATCCCAAAAGACTACACTTTTTGCTCCTTAGAAGCCAAGATAGATAATGCAGAAAAATCTTTTCTGCCACTGATTTACTGAGTAAACAAGTTTACACTCAGCCTCCAGAATGCAGTTAATACCAGCTGTGATGGGAAAACATCAAAGGAAACACATTTCTAATAATCATAAAGATATTAAGGCATATAAACCTTAGAATCTCTTATAACCCCCCCCAAGAGAATAAGACATTTTTTTTTTCCATGGATACCACTCCTTGTGAACTAGATTATTAATTATTGTACTTTGGAGCCACAGACATCAAGAACCCAGAACTACTGTATCTCCATGTAGAAACCCAGAAATTTAATGTGCAATTCCATAATACTTGTAGGATAAGATCAGTTTTATAGAAAATAGCATAATGTAGAAAAAACCAAAACCTGTCCCTGCCAGTTTGAAACAATGAGATAATTTTAGTTCCAGACAAGCCATTTCCTAACATTATCTAAACTATAGCTCATAAAAGTTTATGGACTCAAACTCCAAACAGAGTAAGAAAACAATGGCTCTCAGTATCTTCACTGATGATAACAGCAGTTGGATGCAATAACATTACTGATTGCAGTGAAGGCAGTTTATTTTACCTGATTCTGCTAGTAGCACTTTTTTTTAAAACTTAAAATAGCAGAAAAGAAGCAGAATTTGTACAGGTGGTGTGCCTAGTCAATCAATATATGTGATGGTGCTTGTATGACAGAACTTTTCAAGGACATTCTCCATCCCATGTGTCAGCTTGGAAGTTTTTAACCAGAAGATATTGCTCATTCCCTAGTACAAAAACCTATTAGCTACTTGGAAAAATAATAATCTCTCAGAACACCCATTTCTGATACCATATTGAGTCCAACCTTTTCAAACCTATGTCCCTGGGCCTTTTAGATTTGAATTTGAATCTAGAGATAATCTGAACTCTTACACATCCCCAGTCTATGACACTTTGTCTCAGAATATGAGCAAAGCTTATTTTTGTGCAGCAGAAACACACAAAAGCCCAAAGAGACCTATACTCTACGTAATGTCACTATCATTAATCATAACATGGTCTCATGATACTCTCCCTCTTAAAAATGGACTGTATCAGCCAGCCCCTGGAACAGTTAATGACTGCAGACAGGGCGAGCCCAGGGGTAAGACAGTTAATACAACATAGACACTGACCAAAAAGGATTTTCTGGGATTGCCCCCCCCCCCCCCCCCCAACATCACAGGCATGAATTTAAAGCAACATGATCATGAATTTCCTAATACAACAAAACTCCTGGCAGCTCTTGGAAACAATAGCAAAGTGCATCTAAACCACACTCAGCAGAGATGAGATTTCAAATCCCTGTACCCTTGAATAAACAATCTGTGTGTCCGATGATTGAGTTTTTTACCACAAGCAGCTCTGATAACTGCTTGTCACTACACACAAGGGTTTTGGCACATTTTTGTTCATCATTGCAAGGGAAAGTGTACAGGCAACCCATTCTGCAGCAGAGGCACAGGAGAATTGCAGCACAGTAAAGGCAGATACACCAGTGACAAATACAAGCGAATCAGATGACTCTGGACTTGGATTCTGACACCAAAGCAGTAGTTTACACAGTACTGTGACATTTTCAGCTTAGTTCTGCAGCCCCAAATTCTTTTAAGAAGGAGACCCATCCCAGGTGGATTACAGGTTTCTTTTTCAAATGAAGGGATTAAAGTAATGGCACAACCAATTTCAACAATGAAAAACAAATAACCAATAAAAAAATAACCAATGCTTTACTGTGCAATAAAGAATTTGAGTTTATAGAGGATATAAAACAGAAAATATTTTTTCCGATGCAAATTGCTTTGAAGTATTAAAGAGTGGAAGAAATTTCAGTATCACTGCATTATGATCCCACATCATGTAAGAACATGCCTACTCAAGTCATAAAATAAGTGCTGGCACTACCAGTTCAGATCTGTTCCCTGGCCTCAGGGAAGCTGAAAACCACGCTGTAAAACAAACCTTCTATTAAAACTTATTTGGGAGAATAAGATACAGGTCAGACTGGTCCAAGTATTATTTGTTGAAGAAAAGTATTTAAGTATTTAATTATTTCTTAAGTATTTAGTCTTTATAGCTCTAGGTTTTTTTCAGCTGGAATCCATAAATGAATCCATCATATGATGTCCTTTGATCTCTTAGGTGTTGCTCTGGTCTTTGAAAGTTTTTCTTAGCCTTCTGATGTTTTGCATTTTTATAGTGGAGTTCTCACGCACTTTCATGTAAACAATGATTGTTTTGCATTCCTTTCTAGAGGAAGTGAGAATTGATGGACTCTTAGTTTGACCAGTGTGGTTGAAGAGGTGTCAACTTCACCCTCCAATCCCTGGTCACCTTAGAAATAGTATATATATTGAAGTCATACAATAAACTCTCTCTTTTCCTCCTTTCTTTGCGAAGAGTCGTAGTGAGTGCATGTGTTCATTTTGTGTCATAGTGGGACATTTAAGGGTTTTAATTTTTAAAAACACAGATAACATTCCTGTAGCCATATTGGACAAATAAGTAAAGGAGATGACACAGTGATCTGAACCTCTGTTTGGATTTTCCAAGGCAAGCTATCGTTGGCCGCCAATGCAAAGAAATTCAAACTTATACAAAATGTTAATGCTGATGTGGTGTATTTAATATAAGGCAGACCTATGGTGTACAAGAGAGACTTCCCATCAGTAGTTTGTAGGGTTTTTGTTGTGTGGTGCTTTTTATTTTTTAAAGGCATTTGCTACTGTAGGACTATCACCAAATCCTTCAGTATCAAATGGAATTTTTAAAGTGGAAAAAACTGAAGAGAAATATGCCTAAATAAACAAGACAGAGGTTGTCTTCTTGTGAGAAATTTCTTCGTGTTGTTAAACAAATATTCATAAGAGAACTCAGCTCGAGAAAACCATGCTTTACACTAATAAAAGATGGTGATGAAAATAATCTCCACAGAGGGCAACTGGAAAAGTGAGGTCAGGAAGGTGGTGGGACCATGAATGTCAGTGGCTCCCTACTCTGCAGGGTCTAAAAGACTATCACAGTTTTCACAACCAGAGGAGCTGGGACGGCAGGAGCAGGGAGCCTCAGTGCTGCTGAGACAGACACAGACACAAGGACCACATTTATGGTCACGAGAGCACAGACACCCTGCAAGAACCCCTGCACAGTGCTCCTCGTGGACTGTGCATCCTGCTTTGGTCCCTTGCTTTAGCAGGAAAGAAGGAAAAGATTGAACAGGTAGCTGATGTAGCAAGGCTCAGGCTCAACATCCAGGCACTGGTGTTCTGTGGTGTAAGTTAAAGCACCATAGAAGGAAGAGTGACGTTGTTTTAAAAGCTCAGCTTCAAAAGCAAACATGCAACAAAGACAGGAGTGTATTCATCTCCTTCTATCACATCTGCAGGCAATGTTCTGAGAGAAGTCTGTGAAACTTGAACTTGCAGCTATCTCAGACAGCTCCACCTATAACTGTCTCAGCCCTGGCTCTCCCGGAGCCTGACATGCTGCCAGGGCTGTGTACGTGATCCCCTTGTGCTCCTACGCAGTCCTAGCTGTGTTTAACCCCAAGTATTTGCAAACACACCATACAGGAAAACAAGGTAAACATGAAAACGGGCTTGGGAGGGCGATTTGCATACACTGTGCTCGTTTGCGTGTACTGCAGACATGCAGAGATACAAACACGCTGTGCCCATGAGACTCTTGGGGAAAGACGGTGCTGCTCTCAGCCCTGAGTTGCTGAACTCAGCCCTCTGGCCAGTCACTTTGAGATGCTCCTGCACTGCAGATGATGCTGCGACTCCAGGCTGTGGACTGAGTGACTTAAGTGTTAACCAAGGATTCTGTACACGTTTTACAGCCAGAGCGGAGATCCATGCTGCTGTGGTTGCTGCATTACCCCAATCAGTTGCTGAACTGGCTGTTGAAATGGCAATAGCTTGTTCTAACATGCCTCTGGCAAGCTCTGCTCCATGCCACTCTCCATGCACTCTGCCCTGCCCTCTTTCCTTGTGAGCACTTCTCATCCCTCAGTTCCTCCTTTCTGCTTGCTCAGGCTCTGTGTCCCCGCTTCATCTTCCTCATTTAAAAGCTGAGAACAACCCTTGTCAGGCCCCTCCCTCCTGACATCCCAGACACTAAAGAAAGGGCAGTCCCATGCCTCTGTTTCATGTAGGAAAAGACATACCAAACAGACTTGGGGACAAAGCTGTCCCATGCCAGTGTCACAAATGCTGCCTGCACAACAGTCTCTCAAGGCTTGCACAGACTTACTCCTATGAAAAGTCCCAAGGAGCATTTACCTTTCCAGCTGAACTTTATAACTAGAAAGTGTCACCCCAAGCTATGTGGGCTCAGGGATGCTACAGAAATTAACTGACACAAAACCCACGTTCAAAACAGGGGAGTTCATAACTAACTACTAATGAATGCCCTGTACCAAAATAACCAAATATTTCTCCCTCTTCCAGATCCTTAAAGCTGAGCTTATCCCTTAAGTCTATTGGAAAAAAAGGAAGAGTTCACCTGTACAAGTATTTACTGCAGAATTAATTTTGTACCTTGGACTGAGAACAAATGAATTGATTTTCCTAATAAAATTATCAGTATATATATTTGTCCTCATGGCTGTTAGTCTGAGCAGAGAGACTACAGTTTTACAGCTAGATAGGGGAATGCCTTTTAAAAATGTACTCTGAATACTTCATTAAAGATTTTTGGCATGGCTGAGGTTTCCTGTGTTCTGAACACTGAACAGACAAGAAGTGCCTAAGCTAACAATGGCTCTTTACTAAAGGCACAACTCTACACAAAAGAAAAACTTGGGAATAACATGGCCTAGCAGAGAAGTTGTATCAGGGGGAGACTGCTGACTGGGTTCAGCTTGTTTGTTAACCTGCAAGTGAAGTACAAAACTTTGCTGCTAAACAGGTCATCCAAAGATGGGTAGAAAAATAGTTTTTTCTTCATCTGCAGTTTGCACAGGAAAGCTGACAGTCTTGCTAAGCAGACAGCCCTAAACGATACATTTTTTACATTTCCCCAACTGGAAGCTCTTATGCAAAAGAACTGCTACCTGGTTCTCCCCTGGGGCAGATAAATCAGAGCTGTGCATTGGTGAGCACAAGTTCCACACATAAACATTCAGGCACTGCGATTTATTAATTGCAGATAGCTCTAGCATGTTAATGTTCATTTATATTCCACATTTCAAGAGCAGCAGAAGAACTATTCTCAGTACGACGACATTTACAAGAGAGTTTACGCCAGATTTGCCTACTTAAGGCCCTCACTTCGTATTTAGAGCTCTTGCAGCCATGCAGAGTCCTCTGGCACAAGGCAATGAGCCTTCATCGAAGGATGTTTGAGCAAAGCAAAGGCAGGACTCTTTCACTGGGGAACATTCAAGGTGCAGGGAAGGGAAGGGAGAGCAAATGAGGAGATGGTGACAGACTTGTTTTTCTGAGCTGTGCAATATACAAGGCTTTAAAGCAAACTTCCCTCCTTTTATCCTCTTCCCCACAGCACCAGCACCCACCCCAGTACATGCTGGAACTTTCCTAAAACTGCTCTACACTTTATCCTTACAGCTTTGCTTTTTATGAGGAATTAGATTATAGGACTTCATCTATTAATTATATATATCTATTAATTAATTATAGGAATTAATCTATTTAGAATAGACCCTGGAAGTTTTTCATTAAGCAGCAGTTTTTCATGGAGTCTGGAATAGCCTGAGAGAGGGCCAAATTTGCCTATCTGCCTCCCATAGTTTCAGTAGCTGCAATTTTCTTACTGACATTAAAGTGGACTCAAACTCTGAACTGCCCATCCACAGCTTTCCACAGCATCTTCCTGCAAACTCCCTTTATCTCTGGTGCTAGGACAGACTACTGGGACATACTGATTAAACAGTGGGATAATGTATTTGGAGTTACGGATCAGATGGTTTTACCACTCAGTGAAAACACTTTTTCTCCATCGCTGACTTGCAGCCATGCATTGACTTTGCTATACCCTGGTATGTGGACCTGCCAAAACTGGAAGTGACCTCCTGCCAGAGCATAGGAAGTGTTGAGAAAACATTTAGGAGAGAAGGAAATGGGTGCACTGCTACCCTTGAAGGACAAGTGGTGGGAAAGAAACAGATTCTTACCAAGTGGGAAGAGTAATTTGGAACAAGGTACACAGGATGGGGGGAAAAAGCACAGTGGCAATGCAGGGACAGGGAAAGATGCTAGAGGAGATACAGGAATCAGCATCATTTTATCATGTACATGAGAGAAGCAGAGAATCATAGAAGACCAGGTTGGAAGGGAAGCTCAAGGATCATCTGTTCCAACCTTGTCATGCAATAGTTACCATCCAAATATTTTCTTACAGAAGGCATTTCCTTCCTGCCTGATGAACTCAGCAATGGCAGCTGAAGCAAACTGTGACCTTTGCTTTTCAACTTGTCTCAGTAATGAAGTGAAAGAATGACAGTGAACAACATTAGCTACAGCATAAATATAGTGATTTTTCAGTCTTAGGCACTGACAGTGAAATATGCCAGACCTGCAGTTCACTCTGTGGTGCAGTAATTTGAATGCTCACTGCAAACCCATATGTTCGCCCTGATACCTCACTACCCTGCTTCAGCAAACACCAGACCATGGCATTAGCTCAAGATTCTTTGTCTTCAGGTCCTTTATAGTTCTTTCCCAGGCCACTACAAAAGAATTAATCTTTGGAAAGATTTATGAAAAATACGTTGAGGGGGGATCCAACACTTGATTTGGTTTTGCAAACTTGTCCACAGCAAAGTAATCAGACTGTACCAAACCTCTGTTCAGTCTGTCTGAATTTAAAGCACTTCCAAGGCATACTGAAGCTGAAGATCTGAATAATATACTGGGTCAATCATACAAAGTACAAATTTTAAAAAGGAACATATATCCTTCCCTTGTGGGCAGAAAGAGATGACACTGATGGCTCATCAGTAAGAATCACTCACACACAAGCTTATTGAAGCATCTCTTCCTGGCTGCTGAATATTCATTCTGTGCAATAGGCTGGAGTATCATGATGGGGCCACATTTTTGTGATGCAAAGTCCTGTTATAGTACTGTTAAAGCTGTGAACCAAACCTGTGAACAAGCCTACACAGGAATGAGGTGGGGTTTTTGATTTGTTGGTTTACTTAATCTCCTTCACTTTCACTAATGACAGTGATGATCAGTCAATTGCTTCTTTAATTGTTCCTTTACCCACTGAGCCTTCAGACTTTGTGATTTATGTGCTATATTTATCAAATAAAAGTAGTCCAAATACTGAAATAGTTTGTCACATGCAGAAAATGTGACAATTCTTTCTTCAGAAAGAAGCACAGTCTGGCATTTATACCAGGTAGGAAGGTTTAAAATTCCTGACTCTTGGCATTTCTAATTGCTCTGTATATTTCTCATATAACACATCATTACCAAATCAAAATCATCAAACTTCTATTTGTTTTTTCTTGCAAAATTAGAAGAAAATAATCTTTTCTACAAGTGTTCTGCATTCTTCTCTTGTTTAGAAATGTCAGGGTGTAAACAAAAAACAAAGTAGTAGCTTGTTTCCATTTTTGCTTCCCAGAGTGCACTGAACAAGTGCCCTCTTACATACTGGGGATAGGAGAAATAAGAGATACAAGTAATAAAATTACAGTTCCATTATTTTCAGACTTCTCACATACAGAACATTCTGCAACATTAGCAAAGCTATAAATCATGTATTTAAAAAATAAAATCCTTCAGAGTGTCTTAAAAAGCCTTGAGCAATTTCTTCCATCTCTCTAGAATTAAAGATGCCCAGTTTTTCAATATAATACTATGCAAACTAATCTTCCCTCTAAAATGCCTTGTACTTGCCAAGATTTTTTTCCTGTTTCTTAAAAAAACAAGCAAAAGCTTGTTTTGAAAGAAATATGAAAGGAACCAAAGGAATTGTGTTGAGCCAAAAGTTCTGCTTTCTCCACTCTCACTGTATTCATCTGGAAAGCATCTGGCAAACAAATCCATTGATAGTTTAGAAAAGTCTTTTATCTGTCCTCACAGACTTAAAAGGAAAGTGGAGAGCATACACGTTCTGAACTAATTGCATACCCTCTTTATACTATTGCCATTTTGAAAAGATGAAAGTACAGCACACAATACACACATAAAAAGAAAAAGCTTTCTCTGGTAAGGCTGCATGACACTCAAGTTAGTAAAACTTGCAGAAGAGAGGGCCAGCTGCATTAACAATGACTTGCCCAAATAAACACAGATGAAGGGCAGCATATAAATCCTGCCTCTATACTATAAGTAATGCCAGAGCAGGCAACATTCCCTCCTCCAGAGCAGAATTGCACAGTGTACATCTCTCCCCAGTACATAAATCTAAAGCATGTGAGACACAGGGGAGGAAATGATGGTGCCTCTCATGCATATTTATGTAAATGCTACGATTACACTGAGTAAACAAACCATCAGCATGCAAATTTGAACATGCATCATCTAAGAAATGCAAATATTTATATAACAGTTTAAGTGGGAAACATTTAGGATGGTCTTTTGCTAGGAAAAGATTAATTTTCAAATAGCTGACAATTGTAAAGTTGGAAGCTGGCTGTTTATTAGAATTTGAGCATTCAGCAAACTTCTGAGGACCTAATTTCCTTCTGTGCATACAGGTATCCTCAGGAATCAAATTCCCCTCAGAATGAAAACTTAAACCTAAACCAGTATGAATTGCCTAATCACTATGGTGTATATATCAAAATCCCAATTCTCTGTTTTAAGTCTTTTTATTATTTGGCTTCCTGCAGCTTCCTGCAGTGAAAAATACAAGTGTTCCAATGCCATTTCCTCCGAAGTGACCACAGTATTGCTTTCTCACGCCTTCCTCTAACATGTAAGCTGTACATGCAAGATAAGAACAAAAAATTCAACTTTTCTTAAAAAAATACATTACATGAACCATTGCACTATATTCTTTGATAGATGCATAGTCTCAAACATTACTTTAAATCTGTTAAAGAAGTTAAAACAGATTTTCAAATTACTCAGACTGAGCAGAGCTCTTGGGAATGCTTTCTTGGCTGTCTTGCAATCCAGAACTAAGAAGAGATGGGGGAGTAAGCATTAGGGGCTTTTTTTGCAGGTAGTTCATCTTTTTAGCACTATCAAACTGGATTTCACAGGCGGTCATGCTGTCTCCTCCTGTTTTGCAAACTTGGGTGGCTCAGCTGGGCAGCAGGCAATACACTCACTGAGAGGAAAGGTCACACTACTGAAGAAAACAAAACAGTCCTCGAAATACTGTGAGCCATGGAATGTCTGGGGTGATCTGTCCGTGTTTTTGTTTCTGATCCGTAATGAAGGCTAAAGTTTGTTTTGAAGGATCTATTTCGGAATGCAGTGCAGGTTGCTGTCCTGATGACATTACAGGATGCCTGGCTGTCCTCGCTGTCTTGTCACATGCTCCTCCCAGCCGCAGTTCCATTTTAGCCATTCCTCCGAGCTCTCTAACAGACTATCAGAGCCTGAGGATACAGATGTTAACATCTCCCATCAGTTATAAACAAAAGCAATTACAAATAAAATCAGTTTTCCTCTTCCTGAATGGCTGACTAATCATTTCTTGCTATTGATAGTAACTAGGTGAGACTGAATGGCCATTGTAATATCAGGCTATTGCATCTGAATTTCTAAGTGACTCTCACACAGCAAAAGTGTCTCACTGCCTCTCCAACAATCACGGTTAGACACAGAAGGGCGCTATGTTCTTTCACTTACTTTGATTTCCTTCTACTCACTACCTTTTTTATCTCCCCATCTTTGCATTCTATTCTGATTAGAGCTTAGCTTCAAATGGACAACAGCATTGCTACCAGATTATTTTTGCATGGTGGGATTTGGGTCCTTTTTCAGGGTATGTAAACTGGGCAAAAACTTTTACTGACAGAATGATATTTAACATTGCACAGAGAAATTCCAAGAACTGTTTGTCATCTGTTGGTAGGGGAACAGACAACCCCCAGACACATGTGAAAAAAAAATCTCTTTCAGTAGAAGAAAAACAGGATTTATAAGATTTAGACTGAGCTAACATACAATGCAATATTATGCCTGTCAATCCTCACTCATTCTTTATTAGGCTTATCAACTTTTTAATAATTATGATAGCATCCCACTTCTCTCATGAAATATTGTATGAAGTGTATTTCATTGAGGATTTTAAAGGTTTTATTATTTCTCCCACTTAATTCTGTCTAATACTATGGGGACAGAAGTCAGCCCATTAGATAATACACCAGTAAAATTGTATTATCCCATTGGATTTCTATAGCATTCTTCCAGAATTTTAAGCCAAAGAAAAGGTGTTCTGAGTCTATGATATAATTATCATTCAAAATAAACTGTTCAAAAGAATCACTGGCCAAGGTTCATCTATAAAGTGTATGAGAATCTTCTAAACAAAAGATATTTCATATGGTTAGTTCAGAAAACAACAAGGAAGCTCTAGTACTATTAGTTCAGAAACTGGATCACAGCCTCTTGAGATAAAACCTTTCCAGTCTTCTGCTAAAGCCTTTCAGCAAAAGTAAAAATGAAACCTAGATTTTGCTATTTAACACCTTTTATTGTTCTTTGTAAGTTTGCATTCCTCTGACAAAATACAAGCCAAACCATCTATTTCACATCTGATTACTGCTTGTGCAGTTTTATTAGAGATCATGGATCCTTATAGCTTGTGGCAGTTAATACAGTCAGCATTTCATACAGAACTGAAGCCTGTCCTTCCCCTTCCCAGTTCACACTGTCTACATTCTGTTTATCTCAGAATGTTTTTGTAGGTCCTAAGCCTGACTGGGCTCTGTTGATACTAACCCACAAAGCTGAAAGTATTAATGGCAAAGGTTACAAGAAGAGTACCTCATTATTCTTACCCAGACAGGATCTTGAGGTTGGACTCAAATTCATGACTATTACACTATGTATACCATTACCTTATTTGTCCAGTATTACAACTGGCTATTATTTCACACCTTCCACTAACTAGGATCTTGTTCTACACCTAAAACACCCCAAACCTTCATGAAGTTTTACTCATTTCTGAAAGAAATGGTCTCCTCCAACCTTGATGACTTTATGATTCTATGATTCTAAGAGAGCTCTTCCTGTTAACTGTTACCAAAGTATCATCTTAAATTAAACTAAATATTAATTTTGTTAAATTAATATCTTGTTTAATATGATGATTAACTCATGAAAAGAAAATCAGAAAGGACAACAATTTTACTTACACCAAGGAAACTAGAACTGAAAATGAAAAGGAAATGCACAGGGTATTAAAAGCTTACAAAAAGAAAGAAAATAAGTACTCTTAAAGTGATTCTCTGCTTGTGGCTGCCTTCACACCAAAGCAGAGCTCGCAGCCTGGCCAGCCCGGGTCAGCACCCAGCTGTGACTCACGGCTGAGTGAGCAGCACTGAGAACCTGGCATCATTCCACACTTCCCCAGGTCTGGGCTGCTGCCACGCCGTGCCTGCCCTGCAGCCCTGCCCACAGCACTAAGAACAGGAGCCTCCTCAGGAACCGGGCAGGTCTGTGCTCCCACAAGAGCTCTTGCTGACAGAGCACAGTCTGCACTTGCTGGGGGAATTCCCACCTCTCCCAGATGGCAGCACTGGCAGTCTGCAAAGGGGAAGGGGGTATCTGTGCCCCTTGGATGTCATCACCCTGGAGAACAGCAATGAGGCTGAGTCTGGATATGCTTTAAGTTAAATTGCTTTTTGCTTTTGCTAACTGTAAAATGATGCATCCAGTTTTTCAAAGCATCATTATAGATAGACCCTAAACTGGGCTGTAAAAATCTGATTTTTACACACACACCACACGATGAATCCAACCCCTTGTACTCTCTGGGGTCTACTTCCGTCTTACAAATTTGACACCTCACAAATCTCAACATACCTGAAGTTATCCATTCTTAAGCAAGGGTTTTATCCTTCCTGTCTACCGATATAAGTAGAAACTTACTCCTACCTATATTCCCTTTGATAGAATTACTTACAAGCAGAGCCTTGCTAGATATGCAATAATGAGGTGAGAAATATGGCATATCTTTACAGTTCTTGCACACTTGCTAACAGCATGGTGAGACAGTGAGTCAGTATATACCACTGGACCTTTTCAGGCACAGCAATCTCAATTGGCATATTCCTATGCAAATCCTAATAGTACATCACTTAACCATAGTCTGTCAAGCAAAACAATCTCTTAGATCTTTTGTTTTTCCACTGGAAGAACCTTACATCAAATTAGCACAGTCAGTGGTACAATTACGTATACACACATTAGATAATCATATAAAAACCCTTGGGCAGTCTGTACTGACAGGCTGTGATGACTGGCCTACTTTTTAGATTGACAAATCCTACAACTTAAAGCTTCTGCAATCTTAACTTCTCCCTCTGGGTCCACTAAATTACTGACTGCTGCTCCCTGTACAGCAGGATTTGGTAGAGAAAGTGCAGGGACAACTGGTTTTAATAGAAAAGAGCAAGCATATGAACATTGATCCAGGACCTCCAAAGACATCTAAAAAAGCACCCAGAGAAGCAGGGTGTGACTTCAGCTGCCCACTATATTCTGCATCTTTCTGATCATAAAGAGGCTCTACCCACCCAAACCAAAAGCACTCAACAAATCACAAATGCAGTACCTGAGAAATAAACTATGAAATGACACACACATTTCATTCAGTGATCCAGTGAAAAACAAATTTTAAATACATTTATTTTTCTTTCCAGAGGGGCACTATTGTCTTTGTAACTCATAGGAGAATCACAAACTAAGACAATATTCAAACCAGAGACTACGATCATGTTTCAGCTGCCTTTTTAGTATACTCTAGATAGCAATTGTTTCTTTACTTTGGAAAAAGTTAAATAACTGAAAGAAGTATACCACCAGCATTCCTAACAGTCTGAAAACCTCATGCTTCAAACAACAGAAATATTATTACTGATTGCCATGATGTTATAGTTGCATGACATGGCAGGAAATACATGCAGTTCCCAGGACACAAACTGAGGTGCTGTGAGAGAAATATTATAGATTGAATTCTTTCTCCTCAGCTGAAAATAGAAAAAGCAGTCAAAATATATACAGACCCCTGACATACAGAAGGTCACATGCAAGTCAAGAAATTACCTGTGTAATAACTAAAAGAAAAGCCACAGAAGTTGCAACAAAATGCTGAAGTTCCTGTGTAGTTACAAATCTGGAAGTTAAGGATGAGATTTGAGACAGACACACAGATGTCTTTTCTAGCACAGGAAATTGGGAAGATGCCAAATTTTTATTTAGCAAATTTCACAACTATTGCAATGGTTCAAGAACTTGTGGGAAATGTCATCCTCTTGTGCTATCTGTAGTTTTCCCATTTTCTATATTGATGTAGGCTTTGTTTTGAGATTTTAAAAAGCAGTTTTGCAGTCCAGGGCCTATATTGTTAATTCCTTATTACCCTCTGACCTGACTATTCTGCAGTGTTACCTGTAGCTGCAAGGCTGACCTGGTCCAGGGGTTCTCTTTCAATCTGATGGGTTAAATTTCTTCTTAAAAGGAAAGAGAAGGAACCTTAATTTGCATTAGCAGCAGTAATGTACACAAGATGTTCCAGTGAACGATACTGCAATATATTTAGTGATACTGAAGGATACCACAAGTATGAGTTCTTTTCCAATTGTAAATATCCCCAAAGAAGTACAATACAGGAAAAAGTTACTGTTTATTTCATTCTCACAACCTTTATCACAGGTTGTCTTTCAGGATTTCAATCTGTAGCCCATGGACTGTTTTTTAATACCAAGAAATTTGTCACCCTTAAGATCAGGTTAAAAGAACAGAAAGTAACAACAGACAATCTTATCCAGAAAGCCAAGGATAGATTCCTGTATCTGTTGATGAATTTTACTCAAATGTCTCTTATAGAAGGGTTAGATCCTAGAAAAAGAAAAATTAAGATTCATTGCATCTAAACACATCTCAGACTATTATATGCTCCTTTATTCTTTAAAACTCAGTGCAATCTTATCTAGATGGTTCCCTCTCCAGGGATATCCCTCCCTCAGCTTCCATCCATAGCAGAAATTTGCATTCCTGCTCAATGCCTATGTTTATTTCTGGACATATGCACTCATTCTAATGAATAATAAAATCCTTGGGTACCTAGACTGGTCTAAGTAACTATCCCAGGCACCTGCACAACTGCAGGCAAACTCTAAGCATGTTTGCTTATATCCCACAACAGGTTCTGTCCACTGAAACATGGCTTGAAATTAAAGGGTAAGCAAAAAACTTAATAAGGGGGAAAGAAAGGAAGGGAGATGAAAACAACTTTCTTTAACCATCCTCTTGTCACTCTCCAGACTGTTCCTGTTTAATCTTGCCTTGAGGTATCCCTTGTAGATGTTACAAGAACATTATACTGAGGTATAAACACTTGTTCACACATATACAGTTCTGATGGAAGAGCAAGATTATTTCCTGGGCTGCTTCACTCAGTGATAGAATCATTCAGTACCTACTGCTCCTCTAGACATCCCAACAAGGCTTTACCTGAGTATTTTGCTTAATTTGGTCTTAAGTGTGTGAAATTCACCTGCTTACATTGTTGTAAAAGATCAGGCAAAGGTATTGGAAAGTCTTTGGAAAGAAGAAATAGAAACAACTACTCCCATTCTGCACATCCTTGCCTGGGGTTTACAGCGTGTGATAAATTGGGCTGTGTAAGATCCATGAAGTGGAAGTCAGAGGAATTGTATTTTGCCTTATCAGAGAATAATTACTCGTTGTTATTTCTCCCTCAGATTCAAACCTGGGTTTTATTAGCTACCAAATCAACCTCTGCAGCTTGGTGGGAAAGTCACCCTGAGTTACCTTCTTGAACATTTTCTGAATTTCAAATTCTCCATGACATGATAACAAACAGAGCTATTTTTGGAAAAAAAGACAAGATACTTTATACTTGGCAGTACTGTATGAGGCTATCATTAATGCTAGACAAATCCAAAAGGGCAATCGAGTTTGGTCTAGCAAGGCAGAGGGTTACATTCCTGATTACAAAGTAGGAAATTAAAAGTTATCAAAACCAAAACAACAAGTAAGACACAACATATTTGAACCAGTTCAATTCTCCCAGCTGTCTCAAGACTTCTCTGAATCATGTCCCTGGGGCAGATATGGGAGAGGAGGGGAATTGGTACATCTACATTACAAATTTTGACTTTTAGAAATAACTTGCCATTATTGTAAAAACAGGAACTGAAGTTTGAGGTGACAGAGAGCTGAAGATACCACTCTCTTCACTTCATAAAACATCCCTTTCCTCCCCTCATTTTTGGTCCCATCTTAAATAACATTAACATTTTATTTGCCTGGGTGATTTCATGACTGTTTAGAGTGTTTTTGTACATGCTTTTAGCTGAAGCAGTCTTCAAGAGGGATAATATTCTTCCAGGCTCATACAGTACTTGAAGTCACATCTCTATACCTGCCCTTAAACTGAACACACTTTAATATGTCATTTTATCTTCAGAGGGTCACTATACAATGTTAATCATACAGATTATATACTTGGCTGTGAATGTGTGTTCCTTCATTTACATTTAAGGGAAGGAGCCTTCAAATAAGGTGTGTCCCACTTTCCTCTAACACAGAATGACTGAGGCTGGCAGAGAGATCTGGTTTATCTGGTCCAAACCCCCTTATCCAGCAGGGCCATCTCTTCTCTGGAGAGAAAGGAGAAACATATCCATCACTGGAATTTCCAGGACTCTGCTGCAGCTGATCTGATCTAATGACAGCAATAGTCTTGCGTCACATTAGAGATGGGGCTAGAAGTACTTTACATCCATATCTCTAATCCCATAAAGATTAGTGTGCTTCATTCAGTGGAATATTTTTATTTTTCTCTTGATCAAAAAGTGCCCCTATCCAGCATGTCAAAGATCACTGCTTATGTCATTGGTTTCACTCCCACTTTGCAGTTCTACACCCACTACTGGTACTGCCACAAGCTGGATGTTTTGGGTCCTGTCACACTGGAACGTTCACAGCTCTATATTTCTAATGCTACCATGGCTTGGTTCATTAACTACTCCACTTGAACCTTGTCTTCCTTTCATGAAATATTTACAGCTCTTTGGTAATATTTTGCAAATATGTTTTTTCCCCCCATTCATCTAAAAGCCATCACTAATGTTTCCATAATAAGGGACTGTTTTACTAAACAAAGATAACAGCAGCTAAGTCAAGAACAACATGAACAAATTAAAATTAAAACAGGAAGGAAAGCAATTTAGAATTCAACAATACAGTATACACGGACAGAATATTTATTATTCCCTGCTAAGACTAAATAATATTTAAGTGCATTATTCTATTCTATTTTATTCTATTCTTTTCTTCAAGGTCCATCTTATATTAAATTAACTGAAGTTAAGACAGCATATTCCAGTCACCTAAAGTGGCCCTATCAACTTTTATTAGAATATGGAGATAGGTCTGCTTTTTAAAATTAACATCTACAATAAAGCTTTGATTTGAAAGTGATAGAAATAAATTTTTATTTGTCACTGAAATCTACACAACCAGTTGCTTTTTCCTTACTCACAGGTTACGTCTGTACCCAGAAAAGTCACTTCCCTCCTTGTGTCAGCATTCCGCATGATGGCAGTTCCCTAACTCCAGCAGAATGCAGCCACCACTGGAGCTTTGAGCACTGAAGCACTTAGACCAAACCTGTGGTAGATTATCATGCAGGCCTTTGGCCTGGGATGGATTTATATTCAAGGGGAGCCAACAGAGAGAATACTAACCAACATCCAAGTGTTCCTTGGAATCATAAGTTCATGGAAGACAAACTTTACCTAAGTTTTCATAGTGCTTCTATTTAATGATGAAAACTTGTTTTTGTATCCATACAGATAGAGAGTGCAGAAGAACTATAAATTTCTGGTACAAGTCATATCACTTGGCAGAATAGTAAATCTAAAGCTATTTATTAGTTTATTAATGAAAGAGAATATAAATCTGAAGTTTTAAAGTGTTTATCTTTTCTATTTCTTTACCTAAATATCTTCATGAACAGGTTCAATACAGCAATTTTATACTGAATGAACCAGTCAAGAGACAGAAAGACTAATTAATAATCTGATCTACTGATCTTCTAACCATTAAAAAAATCTTTAGTTACATACTAAAAATCTAATCAGATTCTTGTGGATACATAGCAGTTTTCACCTTGGATAGTCCAAATGCACTGGATACATACTAGTGGGTGAATGTTAAAGTTATATTTGAGAAGCAATTTAGCTACCAGCTGTAATATGGGAATTGTCTGCTCCAACTCCATGCTAGGAGACAGACATCAGCAAGCCTCATCATTTTTTCAGCAGAGGTGGAACAGGACTGATGGAAGAAATGGCTAAAGAATTTAGCCATTGGGGGAATCCATGGGGGGGGAGAGCGTGTAAAGAAATGGGATAAGGAAAAGAACATTCTTGCTTGCTCAATGAAAATGATTACACTTAATGTATGCCACTGATCTTCCCACATGCCCTGAAGAGTTAAGTGAGCTCTTAAGTGAGCACATTGTTTGTTCTCTGATGCTTTTGATGGCAAGTAATTAGTCTTCATAAGAGGGAATGCTGACTTTAGGTGTTTTATATCACTGCTCTCAATTTATTTTCATGGGCAACGGGTTGACTTTTCCTTTAGAACATGAAGCTTATGAATATCTCAGTTATTTTGTCAGTGCAATCACAAAGATTATACATCTGTGCCTAAAGCAGCACGTTTTTTAAAATTGCAGTTCAGAGTACCATTTAAAGTACCAAGGCCACACTGATTTATTTAAGAGTTTATTATGTTCTCAGTTACAAATTCAGCTGCTTTTGGAGCTTTTTGTCTGGCCTCCACTCTCAGTTTCTACTTGGATACCCTTGCACATCCTCCACTCGCTATTCCCTGAAGGCTTTGGTATCCAAACCACTGTTGCCTTCTTTTTTCTTGCTCAACAACAGCAACAGGCAAAGGAATACGGCGGAGAAATGAGTCACCACTGAGTAGTTCATTAAACCACATATCATATGGAAGAAGTTACTGTATATTAAATATGTTGACTTGATTCTACAAATCAAATAATACAATTCTGCTTGAATGATGAAATTTGCAAGATGAGTAAAGAAATACAGAGATGAAAAAGTTATTTACTATGTTGATGAAAGCAAACCCACCTGTTCCTTTCAGCTCCTACGTTTAAGTGTAGTGTTAAAACCAAATTTTTAATTTGAGTGTTTAAAAGTAAAAACAACATATGGAAGCAGTTTGTGAAATTTAGAATTTTTTTTTTAAAGGAGAAGAAAGCATGGTGGGTGTGAGAGATATAATACATTCTAAGATGCTGTCACAGGACCTGGATTGTGCATTTGCACAATACAACATCTGGGTAATTTTTGGGAACAAATACATTTATTTTAAACTAAGTTTAGTTCTATCACAGCCTCTTTCTAGTGCAGAATATAAAATTATTTATATTTAAATTTCCTGTTTAAGTCAGATAAAAAATTTAAATGTTTTGGTAGCAACCATGGCACTTCTGCAGACATTTCCCATGGGGAGTATTATAAGCTTCCATATTTCTGCTTATGCAGGAAAGTGTGGGCTGTCCAAACAGAAGATAATGCTAGAAAGACAAACTTCTTTCACTAGGCTGGAAAGCAGGAAAGACTTGTCTGAAACCTCTGTATGCCTGGTTAGACAACTCCTGGGTCAGAGCACATCCACTGTATATTCACCAAAACCCAACAGACAGCCAAACAACAACAAAAAACAAGTTTTCAGCCAAATGATAGTTTTATTTTCAAGGTTGCTCTGCAGTGGAGACTAGTTACTGCTAATTTATTTTTTATTTCTCTCCATTTCTTAGGCCATACTGAACATTGATCATTGGTTTCATTTTAACTTACCGATGTCTGTTAATGATCTCAACTGGCCCAGTCTGAGCACTCTGAATAACCAGCCCAGGTTACAGCATTGCCATAAAACAGAAACATGGATTGAGATCCAGCATTAGCAGTGCTGTTGGAACCTGAATGTATTCAGATTCTACAACAGGCTACCACTAATTTATTTATAGCTCTTTGCTACTGATCCCTTCTTGAAAAATTATGATGAAATTTTAGAATTACTCAGGCCCTGGTTTGAAACACAACATCAAGAGTTTCTCAACCCATCCCATACATCAGCATAATGAACTTAAACTATTCACATACTGGTAAATTTACAACAATAAACAGAAACAGTATTCCAAGTTCAAAACCTCAGTTTCTTTGCTCTTACTTCCCTAAGCACACATAAAGACAGACAGATTTTATTACAGCATTTCATGTGTTCTTAAAAGCCATGAGCTACTCGCATTTTAAACTGCAGAGCTTGAAGAATTTTGTGTTATAGAACTTTACTAACTAAAAAATTCAGAACAGAAGAATTATGAAAATTCCCAAATTTACCTAGGCACATTGTCCAGATGAATTGCAAGGTAAAAGAATTAAAAACCCCTTAAGTTACTTTTCTGCTCTAGTCCATTCTAGATTTACCTAACATTCAGAAGATCTTCCTGCTGCTGTCCACAAGACACTCAAAAAGACAAATGAGAGCATTCAGTACCTTGGGAAAGCATACTGCTAGATTAGTCACCTTTATTTGATTAATTTTAATCATTAACAAGAATACATGTCTTACATGTGATTTATGGAAATCTCATTTACAACACACATTTCTACACAGGCTTGCTTACTTTTGCAAACTTAGACAATTTCACCCGTTTTAAGATTTCTGACATGTTATAAAGAGAATTCCCCCACCCAATACATCTCGCCAGTGTTTTTAACAATGCAAGATAAAACCCCAAAAGATACGAAAATCACTGACTTCATCAATGCTTGAGTATACTTCTATCCCTGTACTTGCTCATGTTTCCTATAAATGCTAATGACATTGATTTCATGACTCACTGGCACTATGGCAGAAAGTCATCAAAATTAAAATTAACTTCCCCCAGAAATACTCTCTGTCTGTAAGAGGAGATGCAAGCAAGCAACTGGGTTAAAATATGAGAACTGCCACAGCTTCCCACCAACCATGAAAGGTGTCATAAGATTCAGCTACATTTACCCACATCTAGTAGCATAAATACACCATCAAGGCATGTGAAACAGACCAAATTCTTGTGTGGGTTTATGTGATTATATGACTTCTCCCATTATTTGCCATTTTTATCCTTTTACTAGGATTGTTTGGACAAAGTTGCACTTTTTCAGAAAAACTTCAAACAACAGAAGGCTGCACGTATGGCTAAAATATCAGAATAAACAGTGGGAGTTACTTCCCACCCTGCTGTACTATTCAGTGCCTGGCCTCTGTGTATCCTTACCTGATACAATGGAAAATAACCTCCTTCACAGAGGGATTGATTTCTAATCAAGACTCTCTGTTGAACTCTGCTTTATTCACAGATGTTTCTCAGTGGTATCATGTGACAATTGTGCAGATGCATTTCTGTTGTTTAGATTTGTACCCTTCTTTCTTTCCCTTTCAGCAATACTGGCTTGGCTTCCCCTGCTCTGGAGTGCTGGCTGGTGAGGCAACTAGGATAAGCTGCTTTTAACAAGCATTCTGTTTTAAACCCTATTGCATAGAATACAAATCCTTGAATGTTTTCTAGAAATGTGAAGTGTATTGACTTCTATACGCAGAATAATAAACACAACTGTGCTTGTCTAACTAAAAATAAGAGAAAATGAAGTTCTGGGACCCATTCAGGACACAGTAGTGAAAATACATTCACCCTGTTCACACTCAGTATCACCACTGAGTTTCTCTGGGTGGGAGCAGTGGGGGTTTGTTGTTGTTTGATTCATGCTTATTTTTATTAAGCAGTTCCTTGGAGTACCAGCCAAGATTTCAAATAGTTACCATAACATAGCTCACTTGTAATTAAGGTGCTCCTCAGTTTCTGCCATTGAATTGGACAATTCCTTAAGCAGGGCGTTACCCTATGGTATCAAACTGAGTATGCCACTTTGCATCAGCAGCAAGACAGCCTGGGAAAATATTGCTTCACTGGTATTGCAATTCTTTAACACCAAAAAAATAATAAAAAAAAAAAAAAAAAAAAAAAAAAAAAGAAAAAAGTATATATATCTCCTTCTAACTTTAAAGCCTTTAAGGATGTTAAGTACAGCTAAAAAATTAAATATTAAATTCCACCCATCTGGAATGCATAGCAGTATCTTAAATTAAGATGCTGTGACTAAGGATATGGTAATAAAATAAGGAAGGAAAAAACCCCCTCGAAGCACAGCTGTGCCCAAGTTAGGCAGTGTAAAGTCAACTGTGATATCATAGAAAGCAAGTAATGCAAACTCAGACAGAGGAATTACCCACTGCACCTTGTTCTGCTCTTTTATGTTGATGTCGAGTCAATACTGTTGCTTGAGCCAATGCACAAAGCTAGTAAGTTAAGTTCTGACATCAATGCGATACCTGGGCTTCCTTGAAATAATTAAACTGCCAAATTGTTCTGCAGACAGCCCAGCTGGGACAACAGGAGATCAGCCTGGACCAGATCCATCAGGACGTGTTGTGGCAGCTCCCTCTGAAGTCAGCATGAGGTCTTATTATAGCCATTTTTATCAAAGCATCAGCCAGAGGAAAAAATCCAAATGTGGTCAGAAGAAAGAGGTACTGGCACTGCCTCCTTCTGTTTATGTCTGTAGTGGTTTTGGTTCGCCAATTTGAGATTTCCTGGTCAAGACCAATGCAGGCTTAAACTTTGAAAGGTATAAAGAGAATTCATTAACAGAATTAAAAGAAGAATAATAAAAATTAGAATAAAACCTACAGAACACTTCTCCTCCCTTCTCCCACACCTTCTTTCCTTCCCACTGACAACATACCGAAACAATACCCAGAGTTGTCAGTTTTCCACCTCTAGAATAGTCTTTCTTCAGTTCACTTAGGGAGAGAAGCATCTCTTGCTGCCTGGCCCGGCCTTAGCTGTGGCCCCGCAGTCTCCCCTCCCCTGCCCGACCACTGGCTGCTGGGAGGGGGAGTGGGGAGGAAACCCTACCCGGCCCAGCCACTCGAAGACCTGTTACCTCTTCCACGCCAACCTGTTACCTCTTCCACGCCAGAAATCAGAATTAAAGATTCCCGGCGTTTTCGTCTTAAAATATGACTCCACAAAGGTGTCTTCAACCCTTTCATTGATTTAATCATGTGTCAATATTTAAACCTGGCTATTGATTGGTTCTCTATCAGGTCTATAGGAAGCTAACAAGACCCTAATAGGAAATCACTGCATACTAAAATTTGAATCAATGCTAAACCGGAACAGTGCCCAATTCTGCTGTGATGGGCAAGGAATATTTGTCTATTGTTGAACATATTAGTCTAATTTTTTCAATTTTATTTCTCCTGTTCATAAGTGTGAGAGCAAAAATCTGGTTTTCAGCTTCAAACATTTTCTAGCCTTATTTGATATGAAACCCTAAATTCTATGTACAATACAAGGGCAGTTGTGTCTATACTAATTTATTAACAACTAGAGAAGCTTTCAGTTTTTATACTACAACAGAGTAAGATATGGCAGGGACTGAATAATAACCTTCTCTATCACCACCAAAATGCACTAGAGCTTTCAGACAAAGAAAACTGTTGTTTGCAGAATGAATTTTTAAATAGCAAGAATTTTTTTTTTCCAGAAAATCCCCCTTTCTAGTTTCGTGCAGGAAACCACAAGGATTTTAAGCAGGACATTAATCTCAGACTATACATTTCAGTTGCTTTCCTGCTCAGTGTGATCTACTGACTTTCTCATTGCTTCCCTTAATATTTGAACAGGAACAAAGAGAAGTCTGTCAAAACTTTTAACTCCTTAATTGGTGTATCTGAATTAATGAATAAGATTTTCAAAAGGCAAAAGACTGGTTCAGACAAGAGGAGAACAGAGTTAAATGCTTTTGGGAAAGCTGTATGCACAGCTGTAAATTCATAAAATTATAAAATCAATACATGAGTGAAGCCTCATAGGACCATTCACTTTGATTTTTGAGCCTTAACAGCTCTGGTAAGTGTTGATTTTCACAGGACCATGAGGGGAAGTTTCTTACAAATGACCAGATTCTGATCTGCTTGTGAAATATTCAAGTACAGTTGCTAACACACATAGGCAATTAATTTTCCTACAGCTTTACTTCATTTTGTAGTCAGAATTAAACTGTTCCCTTCCTTGGGAAGGATGGCCTCTTTTCAGACACCACTGCTCAAACTGCTTGTGGCAAAGTTCCAGCTCCTCACAGGTTCCCTGTTTAATGCCTGTCACTGCCTCAAAAGTTCAGCTCCACTCCAGTTTAGCTCTACCACCTTCATGTCTGCACATTATCTGAACTTTCCCTTTAAAATCCTTAAAAATATTCAAGCCTTACAACTGCAGATAAGATTGCATCAGTATTTTGCTTTCACTTAAAACTGCAGAACAAAAGGGAAAAGGCCACAAAGCCCAACACACCATCAAGAATTAAATGGACAGAGAACTTTCATCTGAAGGGAAGAAAATTAAAAATCTCTTTTCCGGCTTTCAAGAATACCTGACAACCTGGTAACCTTTCAAATCATAAGGTTCCTGCTAGGTCCCCATGAAGGCTTTTTAATATTACAAAATAATAAAACAAACATTGTGAAATCTTTGCTGCAGCACTCAGCCCAGTGCCACTCAGAGTAGCTTGTATATTCTGCTTCTGGTGATGCAAGGCCAGTGAGATACAGGACACATCAGTCACTATCCTGGACTCCCTTGGAAGGCTGCCTAACTTGCCCTTGCAGTTTATTTAGTTTTGATTCTCCCTGGGCTAAAATACGTACCTCTGATTGCGTTTGTCAGTGTGGCTTCCACAGATCTGCCCTGGATCTAAACCAACCATGTGAGTACATTTGCCATTTGATGTGGTTGTCCCTTGAGAATTAAAGCAAAGCTCTGAGATGAGGTTTTAATCAATCCTCTTTCACAGTTCGCTGACTGCCAACTGTGGCTGAAGACTGCCCAGGAGCAGTCTGCAGAAGGACCCAATGCAGACTGCAGCACCAAAACAAACCCACCAAAGAGTTGGGAAGACATTGCTTCTCTGCTGCACTTACAAAACTTTTTATTGCATAACCCAGGGGAGAAGAACAGAAAAGGTGCCTGTGATACAATGTTAACATTTTAACAAGGAGTCCCTTGAAATGTTCCTCTACCACTTGGTAATAGAAACCGCAGATCACAGAAGCATATTAACAGAGAAGAATGGGATTAACTAGATCAGATCCTGCTTTTTCTGTACAAGTCATGACTCCCCACTAGATTAGTAAGTAAAATCAGAGTAATAAACTCACAATTATTAGCTGCAAAGGTGTTGCTTCTTCCAAAATGCTTCAGATTCCACTCAGCGACCTTGGTTTTCAAAGCCATCTGTTGTTGATCAGGGCTAGGAAGCACTCTGAAATATTGCTGCCATTGAAAACATTTGCTCAGAATCTCCAGCTACAGGGCCTTAATATACGTTATATACTTCAAAAAATAAGTTAGGCTACCGTAAACTTACACATTCAGCATGTGAATGCCCATCCACATCAGGGCTTCCAAAATTATACGGTAAGAGACAGAATTAGAGCTAATAATATAAACCCTTTACAATGATGTGAGTGAATTACCAAGATCACCTGTCAGAAACACTGTCCATGCCCTTGACTGATAACAGCCAAAACATTAATCCTCTTTGAGAGTTATTCAGCTCAAAGTTTTGGAGACAGAATGTTCTTGATATAATTTGGAGCTTTGTTTCTATAGCACTTTGGTCAAACTAACAAAAATAAAATAGAAAAATAATAGAAAACCCTTGTTGGTAGAGAAGTACTGTGAAGAGATTTGCCTCATATATCCAATAAGAATAAAACCAGTCTAGTGAGTGCCCAAATTTTAAGGTTATGATCTGATTTTCTTGAGAAACACCAGATATGCCCATTGCATGTTAGTTATAACTGCTCACTTAATCTGCACCATGCCCTGTCAGTGATATTGGACCTTGTCCCTGGAGTAGTCACAATCTCATTTTCCCCTCAAAGAAAGGACTCCAAGGCAGCATTTATCTGAAGAGATCTTTGAATAGTGTGCTGTTTGTACAGCACAACATCCCAAGACACTGAGTATCAACCCACTATAAATTATCCTCTCAGCCTTTCGTATAAATCGTTCTTTCAAGGATCCTGCTGGTATTCTCCCCTTCCCATGTCTGGAATCAGCAGTCAAAGAGGGTACATGTGCACACCTGAACTCAAGACAGGGCTGTTCATATTCCCTGGATAGCCTCAGAAGTGTCTCTGTGCAGTAAGCTAGACAGCGTTAGATAAACAATTCTTAACTGGAAAAGAGCTTCAGCAGCTGATTTGGAAGGAAAAGCAGAATAAATACTATGTCAGTATAAATCCAGCCGTTGTGCCTTTTGCTTTCTGTGCTCTTGCCATTTCTAACTTTGGCTGACAGTGTTTCCTTTGGGAATCTAGAAAAACATGCAATTCCCAGCAGCTCCAGCTGCAGTGATGAACTTTCTCTATGTTAGAGATGCACAGAACTAAATGTTTTCCTAAGCCTGGTGAAAATCCAGAGAAACTTCTTTTGATTTCATTAGTCTATGTTTAGAGGTATTATAGTGAAAATAAAAATCCACTACACGTCTTTGTTTATTTGCCATAACAAAGGTTGAGAGTTGTGAACTTATTCTTTGACAGTCAGAAGCCAAAACTCAACAGTTATAAATGACAACAATTTGCTAAGACCCACAGCAAGTTTAAGCCATTTGTTTTCAGAATTCTCACACAGGATAAACCATTTAATGCTTGAATCTGTAATCTAATCCTCATTTTTACTCCTCCACTTCCCAAATCAATTCTGTCAGTAGATTGACAGACATATGTTACCAGTTTTTGTCACAATAAGTGCTACTTTATTAAATGAATAATATTACAGTATTATCAATCCTCAACGAAAAATCCACAATGTCAAGCTGACATATTTTCTGAGCAAGAGTAGTATCCAGCTGTTGCTCCTTCCTACCTGTCCATCTCATTTTAACAGCTAAACATGACATAAATAAAATTACTTGTTGTGCATGGGTAACTTAAAATTATTTTTGTCATTTGTCAAATAGCCATCAGGTAAGAGCTGTTTTATGTAAGAAGATATTCTGGCCCAGATTTCAAGAGAACCACCTTTAAAATACTTTCTGCAGTCCAGAGGTGATGTTTATTTTCTTAAACCATTATAGACTCAAAATACAAGAACAGTAAAATTGTGGAAAACCAAGGAGTAATAGTCTACACTAGGTGGCACTGCTACACATGGCTTAAGTTTCTTTGCTGAGGGTTCAAATTCAGCCTAATTTTCGAACAAATATCTATTAAGTTTAAGGAAGGCATTTTGGGGAGCTTTGGCAAAGACCAAGGAAGAATTCTTTCTGCAACTTCTGCAATTTCTCCTGCAATAACAGACAACTTTCACTATGTAATTATTATCTAGAAACCAACAAGTAAGTCTTAATGCTAATGATGTTTCTGCCTGCAAGAATTCCACACCTGCTGTCCAAGCCAGTCCTTCAACAGTCACACATGCAATCAAAGCCACAATTTGCCTTTGCAACACAAACAGGAGCCCAGTTCTGTTTTCTTCTGCTTGAAAACCCCCAACAAACCACCACCACCACCAAAGTAGTGTTTTACTACATGCATAAAGCTTGATAAAGGGTTGTTGGTGGTTATCACTAGGTTTGATTTGCAGCCAGTAGGCATTAAAAGACAATTCAAGACTGTGAACTAAATTTCTCCTAATCAGTACTTAGACATGGGCAGAGCTGTGAGGATTTTCCCCAAAGCAAGCAAGGCCAACTGAATTTTAGAGAGAAGTGTGAGCATATCCTGCAGAAATACAAAGTACCTGAAAGCAGAATCTGTTATGGCCAAATTCATCTTTTATTCTAGGTTTCAGAATTTTAAAAAACACTGTCAAAGAAAGTACTAAGACAGAAGAATTATTGATTCCTATTGACTCACACACCTAGAGAACAGTAAATGCTGGGTTTAATCCTTCTCACATGCCTTTAGGGGGTTATATTCCTGTCTTGCTGAGCATCACAAAACACAAATACTTTTTTTTAAAAGAAAGATCCTACAAGAAAGATTCCTATGACTTATGGGGAAAAGCCCCCTGACCCAGACCAACCATTTTGTAGAATTCTCACTCTTCTGTGATAAGTATTAGCATTTCTTTAAAGTCTCCTTGCAAGTCTTCTCTGATTTCAAACTTGAGCAGTAGGGGAATCTTACTAAACAAATCAATGGAGCTTTAAATTTCAAATAATAATAAAATAGGTCTTTTTACTTAAAGCTATTTTTTCAGTATAATCAAAAGTCTCAGTACAGCAGAATTTTTTTGTAATGCCTTCACCATCTTTTCCCCAGAAAAAAAATGAACCCTTAGTGTATGAATTTTAGTGAGAACTATATGGTACAGACTCGTTTTTGCTTGATCCAAAACAGGAAAAGAGAAAAAGTAGAACAAGAACTATGATATCAGCAACTGAAATGTCTCCTCTGTACTAAAAAAAACCCCTGAAAGACAGAGTTTATAATCATCCCTTCTTCAAAAGAAACATTAGCAGAATTGCTACACCATACATTGATTTGTGGGGTTGCTGTTATCTTTAAACCAAATTTTAATCAGATTTCATGATCAGAACAGGAAGCAACAAACTGAAAGCAAACATTCCTGCTCCAGGCAGCTTTTAAAATTCCTTTGCTTTAGTTTCATTTCAAGTGTCTGACTTCTATTTATCTAAGAAAGGGGGGAAAAATCAGCATCTTCTGGAAAAACTGCAAAACTGAAATGTTGAAACGTATAAACCAGCTTACTGGCAAGGACCTCCTGACAGCAAGGCAAGTGGTCCCAAGAGATTGAATCTTTCTTGAAAGGCCAGAGGGTATTAGTCAATTCCAAATTATTGAACATATTCTACCTTGTGATTTCAATTAAAACAGTACTAGCTACTACCTTTGTGAACTTGAAAACTAGCACTGTATGAAAAGGTTTGAATATTCAAGCCTCTGATGATGGGATGAAGTCCAAAAGGACAGAAATAAACTGACAGCATCCTGAAAGCACCCTGCTACAGTGTCTTACTAAACTGCCTAAGACTGGAGGGGTGGTGGTTATCATGCCCCTTGCAGAGAGGACAATGGTCTCACACCACATGGTTTGATTGCCCTATTCTCTGTGCTTTTATTGATTGGTTTATTTATTTAATGGAAGACAGAAAAGGAAAAAAAATACATATATGCTGATCCAGACTGGAGGAAAAACATCCTCAGAAACAGGCTGCTCAGAGGAAGGATAGAATGAGACTTGGGTAGATCAGTTCAGAACAGGAGCCTTATCCTCAGCATATCTCTATCCAACTCCCAGATGATTGGCAAACACTTCCCAGGGCAGATACCTGGCACATGCTGGGAACAGAAGGGCAGGAATCTGAACCAGTGGAGTTGCTTAAGCAGACTACAGTCTCAGTTCTGTCCTGAAGTATTTCTAGCACAGATAAGAAATGAATCAACCTCAGTAGGTGAGAATAAAAACCTGACACACATTAATTACAAGCAAGGCTGCCAGCAGAACTGCAAGCAGAGACTTAAAGACAGCCAAATTCAGTGGACAGGGGTACATACAATGGATTTCTCATTCAACTGAGAAGCTGATTCCCTATCAAAAATCTCAAGAAGATTATTTTTTCCCACAAAACTATTTGAATTTTGACAAGTCAGTATTTTCCCTTATGTATTCTATGTAAAGCAGTCATTTTAAGTAAAGCCATTAGGAAAATTCCCCAGAAGAGTTCACATTAGTATTCCACTGCAAGATCAAGATCTGAAAGACAATACTGCATTCTGAAAGATTTCAAAAGAAACAGGTTTCTGCAGTTCCTCACACTATATAAAATAATTTATAAGAGTGTTTTATATGCCTTTGGATGAACTTATAAGGCTGCTTTCCCCATGTTTCTGAAAAGATAAATGAGATTGCTTTTCTCTCTCTTTTCTGAAATGAAAACTTTTATTCTAATGTATTCCTAACTTTCTATGGGAGATGAAATAAGCGACTGAGAGGGAGACAGGGCACAAATAGCACAAAGAATTAAAAAAAAAAAAAAAAAAGAATTTCCTATCATAGAATGGTTTGGGTTGGGAGACACCTTAAAGATCATCTAGTTACACCTTCCATTAGACCAGGTTGCTCCAAGCATAATTCCAGGTATGGGACAGCCACAATTTCTCTGGGCTACTTGTGCTAATCAGTGCCTCACCATCTTCACAGGAAAGAATTTCTTCCTTATATTTAAATCCAACCCTTCTCTCTTTAAGTTTAAAGTCATTATCCCTTGTTCTATCACTGCATGCCCTTGCCAGAAGTCCCTCTCCAGCCTCTTAGAGCCCCTTTAGGCACTGGAAAAGGTGCCTCAGAATCTTGTGTACTTCAGACAGAACACCCTCAGCTCTCCCAGTCTGTCTCCAGAGCAAAGGTTCTCCAGCCCTCTGAGCATCTTCATGGCCTCCTCTGGAATTGCTTCCACAGTTCCACATCTTTCTTGTGTTGGGTGCTCAGAGCTGGAGGCAGCTCTGCAGGTGAGATCTCAGGAGAGAGGAGCAGACAGCACAGTTCCCTCCTGCTGCAGCCCAGGACATGTTTGGCTTTCTGGGCTGTGATCGCACATTACTGAGTCAGGTTGAGCTCCTCTTCCACCAACATCCTCAGTCTTCTTCCTCAGGGCTGGCATCAATATCCTTAAGCCCATTAACACAACAAAACATAGATGTCTGTTTATATTAAAACTTTATTTATTTATGAAATAAAAATTTTGCATCCCAGTATCTACTGGCATGCAAATGTCCCATTTAACAGTAAAGGTCCTGCCATATTTTAGTAGAGTTTAATACAGTGGCATTGTTTTTCAGCTGGCTGTAGTGCTGGTCGTGGGCCTGGCAAATGTGACCTTCAAGGCTAGTCTTAGGACTGTGGGATTTTTTAGATATACACAAAAACCCCTCAAACCCCGCATCACTATTTATTCTAAAAATACAATAACCACTAGGAAGAATAGGAAGTTCACAAATGTTGCTATACAACACGAAACGAATCACACACACACGACACCTTTCTTCGAACAAGGGCAGAAGAAAGAGGATGTTTATTGTAAGACTCTAATTTATATATGTTACAGAACTTGTTCACCATTGGTCTGACAGGTAACCTCTTCTCAGACTACATTGGTCAAATTAAAAGTCTATCAATTCTCGTTTCCTCTATGGAGGAATGTAAACAATTGTTTTTTACAGAGATGTGTGTGTGGGACTTGACTCTAGGAATTTGAAAACATCAGAAGGCTAGAAAGAAACATGCAAAAGCAGGGGCGACACACAAAGTTACAATTCTGCTTTTGGAAGGGTAGAGAGCATTATTCCCTCAGATGCTACTGGAGCCCATAATATTTACACTTAGCCATTAGGAGAGAACCAAAACAAAAGGTATATTCCAAAGGGATAGATCCTTATTTTTTCATTATGGGTTTAATTATTCTGTATTAACTGATACACCTCCACTGCAGCAGATGGGGTTCCTTTCACCACAGGTGGTCTTCTTTGAGCACAATGTCTAAGCCCAAAGTTCCCTACCACAGGTTGGTAAAGGCAGGTTTCCCAGCAAAGACAAACAACTCAGCACAAGGCAGTTCAGCTCCCATGCAGCCACACCCTGCACCTGGCAGGGCTGCAGGCACTATCACAGCAGGCAAAAAAACCACACCAGAAAGCCTGTTTCTCACCTGTCAGGCTGGTTTTAGGTCATGTGAGGGAGGAGGGTGAGGGAATGACTCTCCAGCCCTGGTCTTCAATGTTTTCAGCACAAGTGGTTCAACATTTTAAGAGTTGTTTCATTATGCTATACCTTAATTTATGGCATATATTTGTGAATTGCCTGTTTGGACACAGCTATAAGAAGTTGGGAATACTTTGTCTGTCACAAACATAACCAAAGGAAGGAGGCTTCAACAGCTATTCACACAGAGTTTGAAAGCCAGGCATAATCTGAGAGGTGATGCTGCTATTGCTTCCAGTTTGGACAAAAACATTCCAACCCCCTCCCCCCAAAAAAATCAAACCCAAAGAAAACCTCCAAAAGACCCCCCAAAAACCCCCCCAACCAAACATAAAAAATCACCAAAAAAATCCCAAACAGAAAAAAAGCCTAAAAACTGCAACATCCAAAGATTTGAATAAAAAATCAGAGCTCACTGTAGTCCTGGGTTAGATGTCAGAAGAAACGAGATGAACATCCACGTGGCCCCCTCGTTCCTCACAACACACCCACTGGATCTGGTTGCAATTCCACCCTCCTCAGGAATTCAGCAGCAGTGCCAATCAGCCTTGGCTATCTATAAATTGTCCCAAGGATTTTGGAAGAGCTGCCAGAAGCTTTATTGACAATTGCTTTAAACTTTTGTTTGGATGCAAATAAAAGCTTTCATCCCATTTGCCAAACACTGAAAGGTTAAGACAGATGAGAAAACCTTACGCCACAGAAAAACGCTTTTATCTTCTACAAATGTGATGGTCAAAACTTGCTGGGGATTAAAAAGCTCAAAGACAATCTTGTTGTATCTAAGAAAACCTGAAGTGGAACACACAATCTCAAAAGGGAATAATTTTAGGATCACAAGCTAAATGGTTTGAAGTCAAACTGTCCAACTTAACATAGCATCAAATAATGTCCTGTGTTCTTGGAGAAGCTGTTAGGATGAAGTTAAATGTATTATTAGATCCCATACTTAGATTGTAAAATAAAGTATCAAAAATCCTTGCCTTCTCTCTCCTGAGAGGAACACTGCAAAAATAAGGATATTACAGGAATGGCTGAACTACTCAGCATGGTTTGTATACACAAGGGGATGAACCATAGTGCAGCACTGGCTGAAAATATACAACAGATTCCATATGTGCAACACTGAAGTAGTTGGAAAAAGTGAATCATCCTGCACAGAATGCAACGAGCAGTTTATGGCCTTCAACATGCACATGAATATGGGTTCAGAACTTCACAACACCCTCACTCAAAGCTGGACTCTCATTTATGGGTAAAAAAGCTTTAATTTAAAGCTTTAAATTTCTCTTTTTTTTAATATAAGTGTTGTACTTTTATAGTATAAATTTAAATTTCTCTTTTTTAATATAAGTGTTGTACTTTTAACTTATGGGGGAAACAAAGTAAATTTTGTTCTCAGGTGTTATCAATGGTTTGCAAGTGCACTTTGATAGCACACAAGCAGCATGCTTTGGGTTGAAAACATTAAACTGGTACTGTACAGGACATTGTGATTTGCAAGAATGAGTCCTTGCTGTGCATGTTTGGATTAAGTCTGTACCTGAAGCACACGCTAAGTGCGGCTAACTCCAAAGATGAAGCTGATTTTTAAAATGCTGATGGCTGTCCTAATAAGTATAATCTCCTTGCTTAGAGTACAGCCTCGATGGAGAAAATGAGTAGTGTTGTGTATCTTTAGTGCACTCACTGTCTCCTGTTCCAGGGCTGCAGTTCCTTTTTACTCCTTGTTTATCCTGCTGTGAGGACTGACTCAGCACCTGGTTGAGCTAGCAAGACTGGGAGATGTTTGGGCATCCCAAGAGCCAGTGCCTCAGCAGCTCTGAATCACTTTGCTCCTTGCCTGTTAGTGGGACAATCAGTCAGCAATCAATGCATGCAACCCTGAGAGGAAAGGGTGTTGGCCAGAGAGTCCAGATTTAACACAAGAGGAAATTAATATATACTATTGAAATGAAATGAGGATTGTTACATGTTGTTTTGGGAAGATATTAATAAATTAGGGCAGTAAGTCACTACGGTGGCAGTAAGCTTGTGCATAATAAAGGAATATAAAAAAAGATATAGAAACATTTTTTTCAACTGCAATTTAAGAGCCTATGGAATAGGCTTTCAATTAAGGAGAAAAACCAGTTTGCTATGATTCATTCAGAAGAATTCAGCAATAAAGAAGGCTCAAAGTTCTCAAATACTCCATATCTTTTTGCACTTCAGTACTGTTTTTGTAAAGCATGATTAGAAAAAATTCTGCTCTTCTCATATAAGTGAAATGGCCTATCTTCTAAGAGCGAAGGAAAAACTTAATGGTACTCTAGGACCTTGCATATATATATATATATACCATTATTGGGGTATATATACCATATATTGGGGCTTAAATTGAAAGCTTCACTTACCAGGTTGAGTTAAACCTGTGCATAGTGATGGCAGAATAACAGCTGCATGTAATTCTAAATAGATAATTTTAAAAAAGCCCAAACCAACAAAACAGCACAGCTTCTTTGAATTGAATGGGCAGCATTAGCTTCCTCCTAACCCCCACTAACAGAGCTTGAAGGCTGGTTGGTCTTGTGGCTAAGAAAACAAGATGTGCGTGAAAAGGGAGAGGAATCAACCCCCTTTGGGATGATGACTGAAGTTGCCCCACTGTGACAGCAGCCTCTCAGGCAGAACAGGTACTGCAGAATTAGAACACTGAGAGGTTCCACTGGGAGGAATTGACACATAAAAATCTAGTCTCCACTCCATTTATACTGTGTTCAAACACACACTGTATTGCTAAAATACAAAAATTTACCTAAAACCAGAAGTTGGCAAACTGAAGAGTCAATGCAGTGCTTCCTTATGATGTGGTAACAAGCTGCCCGGAACAACACCGTTCCAACCTGAATGAATAAACTCAAAATAAAAAACATCAATGGATAAGACTAATGGGGAAGCTCAGATGAGAACACACACTGGATAAATGACTCATCACAATAGACCTCACATATTTCTTCAGGAACAATTCTGTACAGCTTTTGAACTCAGGCAATTCAGCTGATGACAGAATGTTGCTAAATCCCACCAAACCCACAACCATTTGCACCTACAAAGTGTTGTCAGGTCTGTATTTTCACAACAGCTTAAGTCTGTTTGATGTGGTTACTACAACAGCGTCCACTTACATAAAAGTCTGCTAAGGACAAGACCTTTACCTTCCACCACTTCCTGCACAGCAACACTGCAGTGAAACTGCAGCAATCCTACGAGGTTGTGGAAGTGAGGAACAAGCTGATTTGTCCGGTGTGCAGGACAATTTTCCCAGAAAAACACTTGCTTCCGGACTGAAGCTGACTCCCATCAGCAGGAGATTATGCCCCATATATTGATAATAAGATAATTTTTTTTTTTTTATAACCTACAATCTGAGGAATGAAGAAACTATTGAGATTATGCCCTTATAAGTATTGCTCTCCCCAGCTTTTGCAGGAGACTACTTGATGCACCTTCATCAATTTTAGAGAACCTTAGTTATCTAAAATTTATTTGGACAGATCCCATCTCACTTCCTGAATATCCCAATAATATTTTCTTATAAATTAAAAGTAAAAAACTACAACTTCAATATTTTTTACTTAAAATTGAGAATGCTACTCCTTCCTTTTACAAAATCTGGCTCCTTGATCTAAATCCTATCACTCCCAGCAATGCTGTTCAAATTGTCTGGCTAATCCATTACTATAATGAAGAGCAGATGTCAATTCTGGCCAACAACTGGCCAGCCTGGAGGAGCACACTCAGATTTCCTTTTGACTGACTTGTGTATTTCCTTCCTGTGGAAGCATGAATTAGGCCAGAGGAAAGAGGGAGGAGGGCTGCACACACCCAGCTCCACACGCCCAATACAGATTGATCTGACTCTCCACAGTCCTCTCCTCAGCCTCAAATCTTCCAGTCATTAACAGTCCTTCATTCAAACTAATCAGTATCTCTTGTTCACTCCCTTTATATCAACCAGATCTTTACAGTCTGCTGCAATAATATAGTCTTTGATTTTTTCCCAAAGTCGTCAAACCAGAATACATATACAAATAATAATTATTATAATACAGATTCATTTGCTTTGTGAAATTAATTCTTTTTAATGAAGACCCTTATGATAACATCTTAGTATTGGCAAGTGCTTGCATTCAAAAACATTGTGTCAGGCCACAATATATTTTTTATAAGATTATATAGATTATTCTTTTTTTATAAGATTAAAAAAATTATAGGTTTCAAAAAATGAATTTTGAGCTTTGTTTAGATGACAAGTACATTTTCTTCCATTTTTCTTTGTTTTGTTTTTCTTTTAATATGAGGGTAAAAGGCTTTCTCATATTTCTATGGCTGTGTTTGAGAAAACAGTAAATGCCTGAGATTCATAATAATGTTGTAAGAGTTACAACACACTGCTGTTTCGTGATACCCTTATGCACTATTAACAGGATTTAAAATGCCAAATTTGTAAGAATCATTACTACTTCAAATGTATGTTTTTAATTAGAATTTTAATGCACTAAAAGCTTAGATATTATTAATGATAGTGCTCATGCTGTGCACACTTAGAATTAATACTTTCAAGCACTATGAAAACAATTTCTAGTTTAAGAATACACAGGTCTAAATTTTGCCTGAGTATCCACTTAAGTAAATGAGATTAAAGAATGCATATCTGCAGGCAGAATCATGGACATTGTCATGTCCATGTCTCATACAGAACCCCAGTGCTCTCATGAAGAGTTAAATGCATATTCCATTGAGCAACTCTGTTTTCTCCCTTTTCTGTACTGCTTTCCTGTGGGATTTAGTTAAGTGGTCATTAAAAGACTTAAAACTACATAAGAATTCTCTAGGAGTAACAATACTGTGTTTTTCTAGTAGACAATTAGAAGGACCTAACGTGTGGGGACATAATAATAAGCAAAGATAGATTATCCAAACGATATTAGAATCTTTGCAGTGTGGCCCAGTCCTCAGAAAATAAGCTAACCCAAAAATTCTTTTCAGATTATCCAGTTCCTGGATTTAAATTTCTATGTGTACATATTTGATAGTGTACAATGTACATGTGCAAACATTTATATGGAAAGAAGTGCATCTGCACGTCAGGCTTGCTATTTGAATGAGAATTCTGCTGGAATGCAGGGAAGCAGAACCATTCCACTGATGGCTCAGAGTCCCTGTTTATTTATCTATGTGCTCTGCAGAACAGATCCATACAGAAACATTGTCCTCACTGGTGGAGCTGCTTGTCACCCAGCTTTGACTGCAAATGGGTAAGTCTTCTTCTTTGGCCACTTGTAGGAAATAAAAATGCTATGTAGCCTATTTTACTCTACAGATCAGATGAAAATCTATTAAATTCTTGCATTCTAAATATGTGATGTTGTTTGGAGTGTCTTCAGAGTGAGTAGTTCTCTTGGAGAAGCAAACACCATATTTTCTAATTAATTCTAAATGATTTAAAGTGATTTAAAGATTTGTGCTTTTTTTTTGGATTGCAAGGTCAATAGCCAAAGTGACAAAATACACTCTTCCTCTAAGCAGTTCAAGTTCACACTACTTTTCAAAATAGTGTGTTCTTGTAGGGTACTTTGACCTTCTTTTGGATTTTGCTTGTACAATGAAATCCTAGTCCTGCCACTCCAACTACACACTCCTGCAGACTTCAAAAACCAGCAATTTTTCTGTGGTCAAGGCCTTATTACCCCATTGTAATAATACAATTTAGTCTCCTGTATTCTTATCTCTAGCAGAGTGATAGGTTAGGAGTTCTTTTCTATGGTATTTGATTTGTAAAGCTCTTTAAATGGTTGGGTTACTATTGCAATTATTTTGGCAGGATGGTAAGCAACACTGTCATGGGTTGTCGTGAAAAACGTAACCAAACTGTGTATTCTATCACATCTGTTGAAACTGGGGTGGTGGTGGGTGCTGTAATTGTCTGTCAATGGCCAACTGTCAAGAAACCTGCTGGGGCAGTTTTCTTATCTCTCCCACAACCCATTCTCCCTCCAGGGAGAGATCTTCTGCTAATGGGCCATTGAGTCTCACTGATAAAATTACATCATCCCACTGGGAAATGCTTCAACCAGGGGAAGGAGCCAAGTATTCCTACCTGGATAAAAATCTGGGAGCTGGAACACCAAGCAGCCTTTTCCACTGGATTCTCAGAGGAAGACCAGGCCTATCTATCACCACTGGACCTTCAGTGAAAAACTCCACTTTTCTCCAGGAGCATCACTTCAGCAGAGCCACATCTGCCACTGGGACTGCAGCCACCATTGAATGGCACTGCCACCAACACCCTGACCCACAGGGTGTTGTCAGATTATATCCTGACTCTGTGTCCTGGGATGATGCTGAATTGTATCCCCATTCATCTGTTTAGCTCAGAAATAAGTATTGCACCTTTAAAACTGGATATGAGATTGAAGGAGAAGCGGTGGAGTGTCTGAGGTGGTTGTTTTCAAAACAAAAGATAGGAGTTTTCAGTTTTCCATCACTCACAACCTCTGTTGTCTGCAGTGCAGATAGTGGGACAGAGCTCTCTTTTGTTTTTCATTAGTTTTTGGCTAGCTGAAGCAAAGAAGTTTTATGGACTGTGGTTTCCCCCCGCCCCGACCTTCTTTTCTTTGGAACTATTTGAACGTACTCTGGACTAAAGACTCAGAAGAGCACCAGGAGCTCAGTCCTGTGGCCCACTGGGCCTGGCCTGGGCCCAGCTTTTCCCAGCATGGAGGGACTGACAACAACTGGGTGAGCTGAGCTACAGCCCACGAGAGAGACTTTCTGAATTTGTCATGTCTTTGGAGTGGTGAGAGGTTTTGTTGGTTAGTATTGTTCATTTGTTGTGCTGGGGAGTGCTTTGCTTGTTAAATAAACAAATTTTTTCTACTTTCCTCCAAAGAAGCTTTTTTTCCCAAACCAGCTGGGGGAGGGGCCAGTTGGATTTGCTTTCTAGAGGGATTCCACTTGGAGGTTTCTCCCCAAATTTGCCCTAAACCAGGACACTCTGTCAGTGAGTTTGTTTTCTTTCTTTCTCTTTCTTTTTCTCCATTGTAACACTGCGTTTTGGTTTTATTGTTTATTTTAGTTGCCCTAATAAAGAACTGTTATTCCTATTCCCATATCTTTGCCCGAGAGCCCCCTTACTTTCAAAGTTATAATAATTTGGAGGGAGGGGGTTTAAATTCTCCATTCCAAGGGAGGCTCCTGCCTTCTCCATTCAAACCATGGCAAACACACAGGTTTATTTGTAACATATTAAGCCCTTGACATACTGTACTACACTTCAGAGGCTCTGCAATTGCTTTTTTTTTTTTTTTTTTTTTGTAGCTGTTTGCTTTTGCTTTTAGTCCTTGCCAATTTATTTCCTTTTTTCTAAACAAAGCTAGGATAGTTAAATCCTAATGTTAAAGCATTTTAGTAGCTAGATCCAGTTACAAAGCTAATTTTTAATTTATCATTTTCTGGCCAAGTTTTGATTAAATAGAAAAACTCTGCAAATGGGCTAAAAGGACATGATTCAGTAGTCAATAGCATCAAAATACCCTCTGATTAAAAGGTCCCTGGACTCAATACTTTTGCTACTCTGATCCATAACCACTTTCTAAGGGGCTGCTTTTAGGAAGTTCTCATAATATGATCACTGCACAGGCAAACAGCTTTGTTTGATACAGGGGCAGCACTACAGTTTACCTTGGCTACTTTTTGCCAGCAATGTTTATTGATTTTCTTAAAGTAATTATAACATTTATACAAAGAAAGAGCATTTTCCAGGAGAACACCTAACAGTGGGGAAGAAAGGAAGAATATGCTCTTCCTTTTTATTGAATGTCATCTCCCCAGATTTGCATATCCTACAGATCAGTGTGGTAAACAAACATTTGAACTAATATGACCTATATAGATTTGCTATATAAACCATGGAACTAGCTCCCTGAAAAGCTTTGCTGTTTATGCCTAAATCTTTCCCTTTTTTCAGCACAGCCTAACTGCAGTCAACTAAAAACATTAATTTTCAGGATATTTTTGGACATGTGCAAGAGGCAGTGAAGAACAATAATTGATGGAAGAAGGGAAGGAGAAAAAGGAAATGTCCTCTGATCCCTCAGGATTTCGTAAGTTTGTTGGAACTCCTTCCAAGCTCTTTGTTCTAGACTCAGCAAGCCTGAACAAGAATTTCAGTTCTCAAGGAGTTAAGAATTGCTGGGAAGCTGCTGCTCTTGCTTAACCTCCCAGTGTTATTTTGAGGGAGAGGAGAAAACATTCCCAAGGCTAGAGTGGGAAGGGGTATGTGAGACAGGTTCTTTACCAAGGTTACATAAGGCTTGTACAGATCTGAGACACCTACAAGCATACCACGGCTCTGAAGGATGAAAGCAAAGAACCCTCTGATCCCTGCAGAGGGAAAGGAAAATGGGGACAAAGAATCTTGTTACGGCACAATGGTCTTTAGGGGACTAATGAAATTATGGCATAGCAGCTCCTTTGGATGGACTTTAAAAGAGCCACAAAACAGGAAAAAATCTATGTCACTCTTTTCTTTCTCATTGTTTTCTCCATCCTGCCTGTTATTAAACTGTCCAATGGTAAAATCGTCCTACAGCACACTTTCTATTTATTCAATTATAGACATGGCAGCACTGGCATACAAGACTACATTTGAACTCAGTTTCATTGATGAAACCACTTCCCAGTTAGCACCAGCTCCTCAGTATTACTTATACTGGCATGGCAGTAATTGTAACATTTTTTTAAAAAGTAAGCACAGAAAGGGTCTACTAGTGTTGTATACTCTGAATCAATAATCTGGATGATTCTTACACAGATTCTTGAGGAAAAATACAGTGTCAGATTTGTTACTGTGCTAGAAGTCTTTCAATGGTACATTAGTTTTCATTGCAACAAACTAATGGATTGGTATTACAAGGATGCCTATAGAGAATAGTGTCTTATATTACTCTTATTAGGAGTTTTGGCATAGTATTTCCATTTTTGGAGAAGTCAGATTACAGCCTGTCTAGGCAGAGCTATTTTTATCAGAAGTTAACAACTAATTACACAATTACCCTAATGATCAGCAGCAGCTCCCTCAGTCTGAAGGCTTCTCTTTCTTGGAGTCAGTGGCAATCATGAGGTTCTTTTCTTCCAGGTTCACTTGTATTCCTGCTCAGATAAATCCAAAGATCTTGTTAGCCTGGTTTTACTTACATCCTCTTATTGCACAGAACATGTGCTGATCCCTGCTAGCTACAAAAATACTGAACATTTTCATCATCTTGACAGATAGATGATAAAGCATAAACTGTAGCTATGTAATCACTGTGAGTAAGAAAAAACCCAACTTATTATTCCACTTGTTATATTACAAATTAATGAGATCCACACTCTATTGCTGGTCCATTTACATATCTGCATATTGTCTATAAATCAATGTTTCACATTGAAATTTCATCATCCAATGTACACTATGCCATCAATATTTGACCCCGTATTTACATTATACAGCCTCTCCTGGTCATGATGGCTACTTTCAGACTTTTCTCTGAAAGCTCCTCATTTGTAAAAGGAAATTCTACCTACTGGAAAAAAAGGCTTATATCAAATACACAGGTAAATTGTGTTCACTGCATGAGAGCTGGTAGTGGGAAGTGGGAGACACCTCTGTTCATTTATGAATTTTGGCTGCTTTCAAAGATACTGTCTAGGACATGGCAAGCAGGAAGAACTGGCATGGAATGGCATGGCTTGTCTTCTGTTGTCTTTTTTTTTTCAAACTTTACTGGCATGGAATGGCATGGCTTGTCTTCTGTTGTCTTTTTTTTTTTTTTAACCTTACTTTCAAACAGCTTTGCTGTTACCTTAGCGAAGTAGAAGGGGGTACTTGGATATAACACTTTCCTTCATATCATCATCCCTCATGCAGATTAGGGAAGGGAAAGACAGGAAAAAGATCAACATGTCTTTCAGATACTTAGCACTGCATTAGTGAAAAAAATTAATCACTCAAAGCACATCAGTCCAACACACACCTGAAAGGCAGAACCTAGAGAATCTCTTTCCAGGAAAAGCCCATAGTCATCTGGCAGTGTGTTAATATTGCTTTAAAAGTATTTATTCAGCTTCTAACTAAGATAAAATATGGATGACAACTATTCAACAATTAAAAATGCAAGCATGAGGCATTGAGGGAGAAGCGACTATTTTTAACAGTAAATGTTTTCCTATAGGGAAATATTCTGCACTAATTAGCCAGCAGCACCTCAAATGCAGTGCATGATAAAGCATGATTAACCTCTTCCTAGTACCTTGAATTGTAAGCAACATCTTTGGTTTAAAAACCAAGTGTTCTGTTGTCATATTTCACTTGCAAACTTATCTCTCTGTGAGGGGAATGTTTGAACTCAACTCTAATACTTCAGCTCAGTGGAAGTCAAGCTGTCATGCTTACAGTGTTTGGCTCAGCCTGAGGTACCACTTTATTGAAATCCCTGGGAACTGACAAGCAGGGTTGTCTCTTCCACCGAAACTCATAAGCTTCTCATTTTTGCTCCTTCAGCTCCAGAGGTATGAACATCTCCCCTAGGAGCCATTTTGAATTCCCATTCCAGTCTAACCTTAAGGCAATTACCAGAAATTAGGTGTTATACAAAGAAGCAGCCAGTACTTTAAGTGCCAGTCCCTCCTATCCAGAAGCTTGGAACACATGAGCATAGAGAAACGTAAATTTCAGTGAACAGTAGGAACTGTTTATGGCACTGGATATTCTTGTGTATGATTCTGAAGTGATTGTGAACACAAGATGTGTTTGGCAGTTGCAACAGAGCTAAAGCTAGTATCAGAGTGCAAAAGACACCATAAGAGATTACCATGCCACCAAATGCCATCTACCCCAATTGAATTGCTTGTAGTGTTTGGTAGAGTTGGTGGTGCTTAGACTGAGAAAACAACTCTTTCATAGTGTTCCTATAATTCTGCTTTTTAGCAAGACGTGAGAATCCTAACAGTTGTACAAGGGCACTAATGCCGCACTTCAGAAAAAATGAAGATGCAATGAAGGGCCACTCTGATAAATTTTGAGTAGTGACCAACACAGTGTTTTTGCTCAGCATAATAGCCGTTATTTGTGAGTAAAGACTCTAGGAACAGGGATGGTGTTGCTGGAATTCACTACAGTTCTTACAGAACAGGTAATCTCTGGGATTGGGAAACACTGCTCATAAACTTGCACAGTCTGAACCGAGTCATGGTCTGCTGGAGTTTTAGGTAACATCGAAAACAAATGTTGACAGCAATTTGTGCAGAACCATAACAGAGGGCAAGACACAAAAGAAAACAATGTAAAGCAGACAGTTTGGCAGTCACACAGGAACAGCCAGATTTCCTTGCCAACATCACACTGTGGTATGGGCAGGTAAGACCTTTAAGCCATCTGAGCAAGCAAAGAGTCTGTACCAACACCAAAATCTGCAAGGCAGCCAAAAAACCGAATTACGGTCTTCAGCCTGCTTGTGAGTCATGGTAAATACCATCGGCCCGCTGACGAAGGCCATGTGAAAACCGCCACTGGCGATGGTGGCTGGAAAACCCCTCAGGAGATGGGCGAGCGTGAGGCGCGAGCAGTGACCCCGCTCTCACCTGCACCGCCCGGGGACAGGTTTATGAGCGGAGCTTTCCTCAGCTCTCCACACACGTTCTCCTTCGTGACGAACAAGTCCAGGCAGCAGCGAGCCGAGCCTGGCGCGCCGGGCTCCTGGCCAGGGCGGCTCTGCCCTAACATGGCACTCGCTGCCGCCCGAGGCGGTCCCGGTGCCGCCGGCGGCCGGCCCCACTCACCCCGTCCCGCCGGGGGCACGGGCTCGGCCCACCCGGGCCCGGCGCTGAGGGGCGGGAGGCCCTGGCGGGAGCGTCTCAAGCACGACCGGCTGGAAATGGCGCCTTCCCGGCTCCCCGGCCAGCACGGGTTCCCCGCCGGGCGCGGTCGCCGCAGCTCTCCCCGGCCGCTTTGAGGGCTGCGTTCCCCCGCTAAGGATCCCGTGAGAGGGTTCCGCCCTGGGCCTCACCCTGTCCTTCCCGGGAAAAGCCTTAGCCCAGCTACCATCGGTAGCTGCCGTCCCTCCCTTGCCCACGGTGACGGGTGGCACCGCCGCCCCTCGCTGTGCGCGGCTCCGCGGGACAGCGCCTCGTCGCCTCCCACACTTGGTACGGAGCGGTCGCTCCTCCGAGAGGGTCAGCCCAGACGGGAGGCGGGGGCTGCCCGGGGAGCCGGCCGAGCGTCCATCCCCTAGCATCCCCTGTGCCGGGCTCAGCCCAGCCTGTCCGGGGGCCGGCAAGGGCAGCACTGCGGAGACCGGCCCGGCCGCGGGGGACGGCGGGCCGAGCGCCCCCAGGGAGGGCCGGGCGGCGCTCCTGGATGGCCGCCCGCCGCCGAGTGGGAACGGGCGGGGAAAGTTTCTCTTGTGCGTGTCCCGTCCGTCCGCTCGTCCCTCCCTCCCTCCCTCCGCGGCCGTACACTCTAGCAGACACACACACTCTCACACCCCTCTCCCGCCGCCAGCGGCCGAGGGCCACTTTTGAAAACCCTTCTGGTTCCACACCCAGCCGCCGCTGACATCATTCCCGCAGGAGGGCGGGCGGAGGCACGGCCGCCGCCGCCAGACGGTCGCAGCCCCAGAGAGCTGCCCGCCGGCCCGCACGCGTGAGTAGCCCCGGCCGGGCGGGGGGAGCAGGGTGGCGGTGGCGGCGGGGGGAGTGGGCAGCTTCGTCGGGCGGGGGAGGAAGAAACCGCCAGAAATAGGGAAAAATTAAAAGCACGCGTTTGTTTACTACGAAGCACATTTCATTTCGGCGGCTGCGGTGCTGAGCCGTCGCTGGGCCGGCGGGGGAGAGCGGTCCCGGTCCCGTCGAGCCCTGGCCCCGCTCCCTCCCCCCGGGAGCCGGGGAGCGGGACGGGGCGGGCCGAGGGGCTCCTCGTCAGTGGGTCCGGGCTGGGCCAAGCCGGCAGAAAGTTCGCGCTCTCAGAGATAGATAGTTTCTCTCTGTTCTTTTCTGTAATGAACTCCCAGCGCAGTTAGTGTGTAATGTTGTAGCAGCTCCTGGCAGCTTCACCCCCCCCCGCCCCGCCCGTCCCGTGGAAGGAAAGTACACTTAGATGTAATTCACTGCAGATTTCGGTTTATGAAGTTTTGGCCAGCATTATTCCACTTGAGTCATACTGCGCTTTCACTCACTGTTGGTTTTTATCTATATGTAATTCCCCACTTACATCGGGGACGTTGTGTGCCAGATACTGGACAGGCAGCTCTCAGTAACGTGGGTTGTCTGCAATTGAGTATTGAATTTGTGAGGTCAGCTCCTTGTTTGGACATTTTTTAGGAAGAACAGTGCACTAGGGCACTGCTGTCGGTTCCTCAGCAGACTTATTCACGACTTGCTCTTACCCACAGAATGCGGCCATCAAGAAACGTGCTGTTTAGCCTCTCTATTAATTTATTGGCAGGAATACTTTGTTCACATGGTGCAGGAAGGTTTTTTTTTTTTGTTTTTTTTCCCCTCCCAGCAGTTGGGAATAGTATGTAAATGATCAGTAATTATTGCAGTAGAGCATCTTAGAAATATCTTCTGGCTTGATACAGGGCTGTGAAGAAACCCACTAAATAGCTGTGAAATCCACACCGAATTTTGTTGGCGTTTTTCTTTAGGAACTTTGGAAGTAAACAGCTATGGTTGGCTCGTCATCAGAAAACCAAAATGTAGCTCTTTCTCTTCATTTACTTGCAGACTCTGTATATACAGTGCTGGTGTGTTAAATATGTAAAATAAGCCTTCTCACCTGCCTGAGCAGATGTTTTTCTCTGTCAAATAAAAATAGTCTATAGTGACTCCTTCATCCAGACCTGCTCTCAGATGTTGAAGGCTTTGCTGTCCATGTAGTTGAGGAAAGAGAGCTGTGAGGCTGGACTGGTGGGACTGAGCTGCCAGGTGGCTGCAAATGTGGGCAGGCAGGAATCCACAGAAATGATAGGGGACTATTGGGCATGAGTTTTACTGGGGGGACTGTAATGGGAATTGGGAATTGCAGTTTGGTGGAGGGTCCAGCAAGATTTTTGTAAGAGTATGTGTGACAAATGCCATCCTAAGGAATGCAGCTGGGGTACAGGTACTTGCCACAGCTGGTGAAATCTGGAGTGATAACAAAGGCATATTGTAAACATGGCCACCAGGAGCTGATATGAGTTTATTCAGCATAAGATTTAAGGACTTCATCTTTGCTTCAAAGACATTGAAAGAAGGAACTCTTGCTGTTCTCTGAATCCCTTTGTAAGCTGGTAAAGTTAAGTCAGGAAATAGGCTATTGGGATACCCGAGGGAAGATTCATTCTCCATGGTGAATAAAGGTAAGTACAGATTGTATCAGGCCAGCTGGGTGGCTGACAGGGATGTTACTAGGTAGCTGTCTGCCCAGCCAGGAACCCAGGAATTACTCTGCCAATAGCCATCAACATTTAACTGGAGTTGAAATGCAGCAATACCATAAAACCTCTTAGGAGGTGATGAGTTTCTTGTTAGTATGCTCATTTTGAAGGAAAATGGTGTGTCAATATAATTTCAAATAAAAAGAACATCCAATCAGTAGACAAGACGCTACTGGTGTTGTATTCTTTATGTGTGATTCTGTGATTTGTGGTCTGGAAAGACTTCTATCGTAAACACAAAACCAGTGTTGATTATGCTGTAGATTTGCTGTAGATTTTAGTAAGGAAAAACAGTGAGTTTTATTTGGTTACACAGATTTAATACCTTGTTAATAAAGGAAGTTGTTCGACAGACTGAGCAGGTCAAGACTGCAACATTATTATCTTACACAAAGATTCTGTCTCAGTTTGTAGATGCTGGAGTTATTGTTGCTGGCCGACATTGCTTAAAAGAAATGAACATCTCCATCTTACACCCACTTTCAGTTAATGCACTTGACCTCTCTTGATTTATTAGCATCTCTTGCTTCACAGTTGCCTTGTGTCTTGCTTTTACTTCCATTATTATGGCTTTTATTTTGTTGTGCTGTTTGTCTCAAGGTTGTTTCCCATCTCAGGTTTGACATTCCTTCAGTGATTAGAAGAATGTTGTACTGATGAGTCCCATATGTGTATTTAGAGAAGCAAGACCTTCCTCTACTTTTGCTAAGTATATTAGGTGTAGGCTGTCTCCTTTCATAATGCTGTTTTCCTGTCATTTAAAAATGAGATCAGTGGCAGCACAAGAGGACTCTTCCCTTTTCACCTAGTGGCTTGAATATATTTTGATTTTCCACTGGCACTTCACATTCTATTTGTGTCTTGGGCATCATGTAAGACATAACATCCCCACATAAATCTGGACAAGAATGTGTTTAATTAAAGAGATAAGAAGGTCTCTGGGGACAAGGTCTTTTATATTGCTAACTGGCAGATGTACTTTCCAGGTCCTCCTCCATGTTCCTGTTGGAAGAAGACCCAGCAGAATGAGGCACTGTGTTATACAGGAACTAATAAGAAAGAGATTTACTCTGAAGTGAAGTAAACACTGCATGTAAAATCCATGCAATATTTCAGCCCAGCCAAATTTGAACGTAGAAAGGAATGCACAGCTTTTATTGAAATCACATTGGTCTCAGAGGAAATGCAGGGGGAACATAAGCACAGCACTGAGGAATTCCATTCATGGAGCTTTTCAGTGTTTGTTAGGGTTTGCTTGTTTTTTAGATGCTCAAAGCAAACCATGATCTTTGCAGTGGAGTTTCAGTTTTTGCTGGTTTTTTTTGTTAAAAACTTTACTGTTTTAGAGAGTAGATTATTTCATAAAATCTCAAAATGTCAGGTGATGCTTATAACTTCATTAGGGAGATAAGCATCATAATTTTTAGAGAATGTATCTTGCTGGGTAAGACTCAAGAGAAAGCCTGATGGCCTGAATTCATCTATCAAAGGAATTATTATTTCTTCACTGAATGGGGAAAATGTAATTACACCTTTTCATTTTACCAGTGAAGTTTCATGGTAAAGTTTAATGATGGTATGTGCATGCCAGGTGAAGCCTCATAATTTGGGTGTGACCTTAAAATACAACCCTCTGGCTGTGTAGAGATCTTCACAGTAGTCTGTAGGTGGAGCAGAAAGTGGACTGACTAAAATAGCCTTTAGAGATGGCTATAGGATACATATTTATGGTTTGCTTCACTGATGCTTAAACACTGCACTATGTTTGGAATTGCATGGGCTGCAAACAGCCAAGGTGGGCAGTACGGACACTCCCTTGGGTGTTTAATGCAGGTGTTTAGTATCCTGAAATAGATGAAAATTCTGGCCTTCTTCCAGACAGAAAGAAATCTTCCAAAGGCCCTGGATGTCTCTGCTAAGGTGCATGTGCTGCCAGGTGTGCTCTGTACCCTCAAGCCTTGTTCTCCAGGGCTTGCAGTGCTCAATCTGCTGAAGCAACAAACCTGCTGTTTAGTTCAAAGGCAGAAACAGACCCAACTCAAGAGACTGCAGAACAGTCTGTGAACAACTGAAGGGCCCTGACTGAGCCTGCCCATCTGTTAGGTGCTTGGTGTATCCTTACCTGGCTCTGTGGCTGTGCAGTGACCCAGGCACTGTCCAACCTGGTCAAGGTGTAACTGTGGGGTAGAGCAAGGTGACCCAGGAGCTGAGGGGACTGGGCTGTTCCCATAGACCAGCCAGTGTAGAAGAGCTGTGCATCGAGTGTGTTCAAACAAGGCATAGAAATCCTTCTACCTGGACCAGTAGAGTCCACATGGCAACTTAAATTGCACCGATCACAAATTGTGGTGTAGAAATTGTGTTCTGGAGGTAGGCTTGAGTACTCAGTGTAATCCTGTGCTACAATGTTGCTGTCAAACAAAGTAGTAGTAGTAGTTGTGGAGAGTTTGAACTTTTTGTTTTATAACCAACTGTTGTACCAAAATAGAAATGTTTTTTTACACTCTTTGTAGATGATGTGTAAACTTGGAAATAACTAAACCCAAAATTTCTCAACACAAAGCTAATCAAAGCCAAATCAAAACATGCAGTTTGAAAATTTTAAAACAATGAATGCAACACGTTTAATTCCTAGCAATTTCCACAGAGCATCTACCAAAGTTAAAACAGTATCAGCTTTTATTTCTATAGAATTAAATGCATTGCTTTCAATCTTTGTCTTTGAAAAGAATGACAGACCTTTTCTGCCTTTGTTTGTTAATTAGGTGGAACAGCATAAATCACTTGAGCTGTTCTGTTGTATCTGGAATAATCTCTGGATAAGCAGCAGTCTGTAGTCAGTAGAGCACAGGGTCTGAGGTTCGCTTAGAACTATGTTAATATGTAGTCAATGCTGCAGGTGTGCTTTTTTTTCCCCTTTTCTTTGACTGAGGACATATTTTATCTGTCAACATGGTATAAAGGTCTGGTATTTTACTTGGTCTGTCACTCCCTGCCCTGCCAAGGTATTGAGCAGGGACACCCTCCACACTGAAATGTGGCCACACAGTGACTGAGCAGGAGTGAGGCCAGGCCACACCTCAGTTCAGCTGTTCTCAGGAGCAGGTTCCCAGGAGGGTTCTCATAGCTTGAATAGCTTATCGGAACAGCCCTGTGTCATTGTCCCAGCTCCACGGAGCCGCTGCTTCCCTGAGCCAGAGGCAGGGCTGTGCCAGCAGGCTGCAAAGGGCTCTGTGCTTCCTGACCACTGCCCTGGGGGAAGCTGGCGGGCAGTGGTGGCCCTTAGGTTACCCTCAGACAAGGGGCACAGGCCACGCTCACGCTTAGAAGCTTTGCTGCCCAGCTGAGAAACAAATGGTCCCTCCAAACTGGCTGTATGTTGTCATGATCACCATGGTGTCCACTGCCCAACAGCCCTTGGAGCATGGCAGAGAATTCAGCTGAGTGCCAAGGGCATGGGTATCATGCAAAAAGCTGTTGTGAAACACACAGAGACCTCAATGAAGTTGTTGAGAGGCTTCACAGGAAAACATAGCTGCAGGGTCCTGTCAGGACAGTGGGTCTGTTGCCCTGCTAGCACAGTCCCTGCATCATAGAAATCCTTTCTTGTGGAGGATCTTGTGGAACTCTCTTTTCCCTATGCTGTGGTGACTGTAAGGCCGTCCCAGAATGTGACAGCTCTAAGAGTTGTAATTTACATTCTAAATATGCTCACATCTGATTTATAGACATTTATTTTCATCTCTATAAGTTAAACAGTTCTTTTTCCTTCCCTGTGTTTGCCTTGACCTGCAAGCAAGTATATCCCCATTCTGTCTTGATCTTTGAAAATAAGCAAGTCAGAATGAGAAATTCTTGTCTTGTTGAGCTTAGGAAAACAAGCTTTAAGTACTTTTAGACCAGCTTGATTGTTAAGAAGGTTTTAATGTATACCACAGCTTTGTTAATATTGAAGTGGTATCTGGTGCACAACAAGTGAACTAGCTGAACAGAGAGCATGCATTGAACACCTGAAATGGTGTGCTTTCTTTCATTTTCTAAGAATACAGTTAAGCTCTACCCATACATACTTAAGCTTCTAACATTTTGTGACATGTTTTGCACATCCCTTTGTGAAAGCTGACAGAATATATTTATATTTTGTAAGAAACCAGAAACTGCAATATACAAGTAGTTACTTCTTTCAAATTACTGCTAGGTATTCTCAAATAATATGTGCCCTTTGAGAAGTCCCTTGAACCATGGGGTATCTTTGATTAAAGACTGTTTTGTTAGCATTTGCCAAAGACATGTGAAGCTCAGCATAAACTGAAGGTGGAAGGGTGGGTGACTATGATGGGAATCAGAGATTAATTGCAACCCTTTTAGGTGTTATTTAGTAATATGTCAGCCTTACAACCGCTGTGGGTTGTGTTGGGATTAGATGCAGATATAGAACATCTTAAGTATGAGATTATTATTATCTAGTATAGAAGTACAGTTAGAAGAAAAAGTGCTTTAAGGAAACAGTAGAATGTGTAAAAGATTTGCTTTTGATGATGTGATTTGTGCTGCTGGAAGAGGAAAAACATTCTCTTTCTGCTGACCACACAAAACCCTCTAAAAAGCAGTTTTGAGAAGATGAAATCTTAAAGACATTTATTCAAATGTGTCTGTCTGTGTAGGCAGCTGACTTCTGTACATGCTAAATTGTCTTCTCAGCATATAGCAGCTAGTAATGTCTCTTCCAGGTTTTGCTGGAGTATTTAAATACACCTATCTTGAAGTTTTTAAGCTTCAGGCTGTTTTTTAGGATTTTCAGGTAAGATGTCACAAGGCTCATTTTCCCAGTAAGTGACACTTCCCCACTCCACAACAGGACATTGTGTCCCTGTGTTCCCATAGGTCCTGCTGGTTTTCTTCTGCTGAGTCTGCCCACAAAGGCTTCATGGCAGAGTGACTTTCATCTGCAATGCACACAGCAGGGCCATAGTAAAAGGAGTGGTAGGGCAAGTCTAAACCCAGTCCAAACTTGTTTTCAAATAAATGACTGACAGGGTTTCAGAACTGGAAGCAATGCTGGCATCCTTAGGTCAAAATTTTATTAAAAGCATTCCTAAGAAATTAGAAGCATCAGTTTCTTTGGGTCTCCATACTCAAAGCTAGCATTTTGCTGCTTCTTGGTTTTGTTTGGAAATGTACGGAACAGCAGGGTTAGAATTTCCTAGACTTTGGAGTTGTGGCTTGGTAGCATAGATCTAATGAGGAGGACAGAGTGAGAAGGGAGGAAGTTTGGAGATGATCTGCCAGACCCACCTGTAATCACAGTCTCTTTCACTTTTGGTAACTAGGTGGGGTTTCTGAAGATGTGACCAGATATACTGTTTATGAAGTTGCTTGATAAAGAGCTGAAAGAGTGAAGAGAGAACATCCCCTCACATGCAGGTGATAGGGAGGCCAGGCACATGAGCTTGTTCACTCTAAATTGCTGCTGCTCAGGCAGTCCCACCAGTACCAACAGGATGAACTGGCATACAAACACTGTAAAAACAAAAGGTTTTATTAAGCTGTAGGTGCACATTTGTACTAGTTGTGGTGCACACAAAGAGCAGACCCCAGGGCTTTGACTGAAAGGCACAATTTTCTGAAAGAAAATAGATAAAAACTAGGTCATACCATGTCTTGTGAGTTTCTCTCCAAGCCCCTGTATTTCACTATCAAAACACAAGTTGACTGTTGTAATTGTGCTGGAGATTGCTGGGTCTTAACACAACCTGCTGCAAGGGCACCAATAAATCTGATAGGATGACCCTATTTTATTTTCTGCCATTGTGTTAAAAAGCCATAAATGTTGTCATTCAAATGGAGCCATAGAAAAGACTGTGGATTAATTTTTTACTATATTGTTTTGGGGTTTTTTTGCCTTCATACAGTAGTTGGGTGCAGGGAACTTTTTGATTTATTTCCTTCTGATTTCCTTGCTTTGTGAGGAAGGGCTTTGAAAAGCAGGTGGAAGTGTAAGTGAAAAGTTGTTTTCCTTCCATGTAAAATAGGTAGCACAAAGAGCTGTGGGCTTGAGTGTGTTCTCAATTAAGCAAACAAAAAGATCTGATGGTCTCTGTGCCATCTAGGGGCTCACAGGACACTTAGCCCTCTTGATTCCAAAGCCAGCATCAAGCAGGGATCTGGAATTTTATTTCGTGTAGAACACACACTGTTCTTCATGCTTAGCTTCACACTACGAAGAAATTGGATGGGAGCCCATGCGCTGTGTAGACTGTTATTTGTGCTTTGCATTTCCCTCCTGGGTCCACATTCAGTATTGTAGAGGTATAGTCAGAGCCATCCAGTGCTTTTTGGAGGTCTCCACACTGGCTGCAGAGACTGGTTGAAAAAGGACATTCAGTTTCTGTATTGACTGTTGGTTGGGTAACACTTGAGCATGAAAACAGGTCACAATTTGAATGTACACTTGAAGAGTGTTGGTGTTCCCAACTGTTAAATTTACTCAGAAGAAACAAAGAAACTGGAGCAAGTTGTTTCAACTGGTGCAATTATTCTCTTGGTATTACATTTCCTGATTTTCTCATCCTTTATGTTGTTTAATATTTAGGCATTCGAGGATTGTTGAAATCCTCAAAGCTCTTGCTGGCTTGGGAGAAAGTCTGCTGTCTGAACTTCACTTTTGGTTCCAGTTCTGAGAATCACACAAGAAAACCAGAACCCTTCATACTTGATAAAAGAAAAAAAACCCAAAAAAGTTAACAGTATTACTCTGTTCTTCATAAAAGAAGGGAATTTTGTGCATGTTTAGACACAATGGTACAAGCAAAATGTGAGCCAGCTTCTGAGTTCTCTATCATGAGACACCATGAGATGCGGCACTAGAACTCTGAGCAAAACATGTAAGTCCAAACAACTTATGATGCATCACAAGATGACACATTTCTCATGCTACAAGTATACAGACTTTTTCTTCTAAAGTCATATATTTAGACTTAATTATAGCACTGAGGGGCAGAAGAATTGATAATTAAGCTTTGCTTTGATTCAGTTTTACACCAGTGACCTCAAGAAAGTTCAGCTGAACTGAATGCTTATTGATGGCCCAAAAACCTGTTGCTCTAGTTGCAATAAAATATCTCAGTGCAGAGAGCTGCAGGTATGGTAACTTGTTTAGCAGGATCCTCTGCCCCTCATTTTGGGTGTGTCTTTTCAGTGCACTAAACGTGGGTGTTGAGAGTCTGCACACCCCCAGCCTCAGTCTGTGTGGAGCCCGAGTTGTTCTGCAGAAATTTCACCATGTTTCAAAGGGTAAGAACTAGGATTGTCTGTGTGGAAGTTTTCTCATACATGGGCTTAGATAAAGGTGATAAAAACCCCTGACTTGATCTTAGGGAATGAGGGCAGCAGCCAGTGTTGGAGGGTAAGCATCAATCTTTCCAATGCAAATGAGCTCAGGATAAACATACTGCACTTATTGCTGGTAGCAAAAATTGAGTATGCACAAACATGAGAAACAACCTGGCAGCAGAGTTGAACTGTATGGGAGGAGAGGAAAACGTTTGTTGTGGAGATGACATCTGGGTTGGAAAGTAGTGATAAAACTTCTGTTAAGAACTGTCAAAGACTATTTTCATTTTGGCTTGCTTGCTGAACTAAACAGCAGAAGAAACTTAAATAGTCATGTTTCTTTGCACTGATGGGTATTACAGATAAACTTTATCCTGGAGATAAACTGAGGCTTTTCTGCAAGGGGTATGTTTTTGTGTGTGATATGACATTGGGAGACAATCCAGTTTTGAAACACTACAGTTCAGAAATGTTGGAAACCCTGGCCTAGATACCTTATTTTACTGTGCAGTTCTGTGATAGTTGTGGTGTCTTATCCTGTATAAATGTACTTGTCTCTGCATGTCCAGGAGATTATAGCAGAGGCCCTTCTTAGCCACTTCTCAGGCTCTCTCCCATGGCAAGTGCAACTACTGCTTCCAAGAATCTGCATTATGAAGAGATTCAAGAGAAGTGTGACTGCTGCAATTTTCCTCCCCATATAAAATGAAGTAGCACTGGAGCATTACATCTGCACTAATTGAAAAAAAAAAAGTGTTGTTGCTATAACTGGCCTTCTGTTTTCAATGTGTTTTGTGAAGGTATCCTGCGACTCTACAGTATTTGTGGGAAACTTTATTACCACAGCAAATCTGGATGTGTTCAGTAGGATTCCTGTAACTTACTCACTCTAGATCCAGTGGCAATCTGCACTTGTAGCTCAGCAGTGTCCCCTTCTGCCTTACACCATACCTTGTGAAGTGGTATTAAATGCTGAGGCTTGCAATTAAGGTATTGCTGTTGACATCCAATATCATCCTTACTATAACCCCCAAATCTGTTTTTAATAGCACATGTGATGAGCTAAGTCAAATATTATGTTCTCTTTTGTCAGAGCTTTGCTGAAGATTAGTACAGAGAGGTTCTGAAATAGCTACAGATTGACAGGAGAGCTGAGCTGGAAGGGGCCTCTGGAGGTCTCTAGTGCAGACTCTGGCTCCAAGCACGGGGTTGATCGGGAGGTTCTGGGCCTTGCTTCAGTCAAGTCAGGAAGATGTCCAACAATGCAGATCTCATAGCCCTGTTCCAGTATTTAATCATGCTCATTGAATATAATTAATACTTTTTTCACAATTGGAATATTCCTTGTTGCAACATGTAACTGTTGCCTGTTGCCTTTTCATCACATACTTCTGAGAAGAGTGGCTCCATCATCGTAAGTGTAGTGTGTACAAAAAGCTTTTCTCATGTATTTGTGTGTGTGTAAAAACTATTAAAAGAACTCAGGCCACTTTGAGGAATGATGAACAATATCTGCTCATCCATGCCTAAAGGCAGTGTACATAAAAATCATGAACACCTTGACCTGAAAGCATGGTGTGTTTCAACTGTAAATGAGAGAAGGTGTAAAATCTCTCTGCCCAGGGAACAGTTCATGGTAAATAAGAAAAGGACTATAGCTAGTGTGCAGAATAGGATGTTACCAAAGTGTTTGGTTAGTAATACATTAGTAAAATAAGAATTCTGGATGTTAATGCAAACAGTGCTCTGTAACTGTGTCTTTCCCTTGTTCACAGGGAGAGGGAGGGAGCTGCCTGCTGCTAGGAGAGGTTCCCAGGCAGGCTGTCCTCAGAGGACTGGGGAAGGAAGAGCTTGCTGAGGGAGTGGAAGAATCTTGAGTCTGCACAGTAAGGTTTTGAATTCCAGCGTTGTGTAGAGTGGATAAGGACTAGTAGTTCTTTCTGAGAGATGAAATGTAGAATTTCTGCCTAGAGAGGGACGCAGATTCTGTAGTAGCATCTATGACTTTGCTGGCTGCATCTTGGAAGAGGGAAGCTGCTCTTAGCTTTCTGCCCACAAATCATAGAAATTTTCTCTGGAAAACCCTTATCTCTTCATTATTCCTTGTAGGATGAACCACAAGGCTGGAATGAACCACAGAGACTCCTGGGTTTCCATGGGAAGGGAAAGTTTGTAGGAGTGATTAAGGTTTGTGCACTTCTGGGATCCTGCTCAGGCATGACAGATTGGATAACCAGTTCTTGTTGTCTTTTCCTGGTATTAATTACTTGGAATGGTTTGTCTCCTTCCTTTCCCTCATTGTATTTAATTCCTGTCTCCATGTGTCATTGTTTAGCACTGTGTGCACAGAAGTTGTAGCAGATTGTGAAGAGAGCGGTTGCGAGCAAGTCAGGAGGAGGAATCTAAAGATGATTGTTGTGAAGGGTCTTCATAACAGAAACATCATACCTTTCTTACTGTCTTTCTTTTTTTTTTTTTTTTTTTCTTTTTCCTCTCTCTCTCCTCTCTCTCTCTCCTCACCAGCCATACATATTTATCTATGCTGTCTGAAACCCTTCTCTTTATGGCTGAAAACAGTAAAACAAAAACATTCATCTGATTGAAGATAAAGTGGACTCTTCTGTACTGGCAAGTCTTACTTTTGCAAGATTGGTTTTTAATCAGGTTTAATTTAGTCTCTCTTTATGCTACTTCATATAATAAGATGAAATTGTATTGTTATTCTTAAAATAATACCAAGTACAATTTGGTTCTCTCTCCTTATATGGAAGGTGGTTGTTGCATTATTGAATGCTTAGATACCATCTGTGCAAGAAATGTTTCCAGAAAAAAACCAGCTACAAGACAAGAGGGTGCTGTGCAAAGAGTGGTATATATCACAATGAAAATGTTTTGATGTGACATTATACAAACCCACAAAATATCTTCTTTTCCTTTCTTCCTCCTTTCATTCAAGCAAGGCTTGATAGAATCATGAATGACATTTCTAAAAGTGGAACTGGATTCAGAAGGCCTTGAGTCGTGCAATAGAATCAGCTCATAGGAGCAAATTACCACTTTCTGTTTTTCGTTGTGGCTGAGAAGGCAGAGTTTAACAGAGAGGAAATGAGAAGGAATACACAATAGAGTAGCTGCTTTTCCTATTTTAGGATTTGACTTGGCTTTCCCATTCAGTCATTCTAATTAGATACGGATATAAAGCTATCCACTTATTTTTCACAAAAGCACTTCAATGCTGTTTGCCTTTGAGCTTGTTATAACTCTGTACTGCAGTGGAGATGGAGAGGATTAGTCTGGAACTCCTGGTCTCTATTCACTAAGTTATTATGCTGTCAATTATCTTTTTGTTAAACTTTTGCAGAGTAGTTATTATTTGCCCTGATGAGAATGCCAGTGGAGCTGCTTTAAAAATGCTGTCAGAGTAGTCCTTTTATTTGGTTAAATTATTCATGTGGTTCATGATTCCAGTAAATGGCAGTAGGAGAGAGGGGGTTAGATATGAAAAAATCATGGAAGTCTTAAAATTCATATCTGCCCTTTCTTCTGGATATCATAGAATGTGTCCAAAGCAAAGGGAGAAATATGCATTAATGTACTGATGAGTGGCAACATGTACAGAATGGTGCACCTTAACTGCAAAGATCTGCAAGACTGTAGATTCCTTATAGCATGTATTAATTGGCAAGAATTTCTGGCCAAGAAGAAATAGATATATCAAGCAATTGCATTTTTCTTTGTAGTAGTAGCAGTAGTTTTCCCTAACCTATTTGTTATGTGCCCACAGTTTTCCTGGGGATTCCAGTTAAGTACAGTTTCTGATTCTCTTGTACATAAGAATTCTTTTTTTTTTTTTTCACATGAGATGTGACATTGTAATAGGTGGTTTAAATAAGGTATAAAGGTAATAGGTAGCCTACAGAGAGTATTAAGTGACTGAACATAAAATAGCTAACTGGATTATTATGTGACTAATGGGTTTATATAGCCCTACCAGAGGGAGCAATATGTTGAAGAAAATGGTAGTCCTTAATTGTTATTCAATAGATAATACTTACAACTGTATGAACAAAGGATGTGAGGCCTAAGGTACAACATAGGTGTTACAAAATCTAGGAGGTAGTTCTTATGATGCACTTAATTTTGTTCTACAAGCTTCCTTTTGAAATCTTGTTCTTCCTTCTTTGGAGGGATGGTTGAAACAAGACCTTACTGCAGTTAGTGAAAATATTATCATAACTGCACATGAGGTTGTAATTTGAAATGCACTTCTCTAAAAGCCAACATGAAGGAGTTTTCTATTCTTGCACACAGAAGGAAACTTCTTTCTGTGTGTAGTCACTGCAGCCATCATGCTGGAAGGTGCAAAATGTACTTTTTGGCTTCATTTCAATTTGTGATTCATTTTAACACCCATGATGCCAGTTAAGTATCTGTGGAGATAGAACATGTGCTGTGGACTCAAACTGCATCTGATATTACTGTTTCTAACAGCACCATAACTGCAGGTTGATCCACTGACAGCTCTTGAAGATTATTCATATACTTCCTTATGTTCAACAGATTTATCTCAGCCTAAAACCTCCCCAGAGCAAGGATGCTGATTCTCCTGGCCTTCATTATTGTGTTTCACATAACCTCAGCAGCACTGCTGTTCATCTCAACTATCGACAATGTAAGTGTCATTTATTCTCATTTCTCAAACACACTGGGATTTCTTTGCTTCATAAAAATTGAGTTTTCCTTCTCTAGTCTTCAACTTGCTTACTGAGAGGACTTAAGTTTGTTAGGCACACTGGTGTCCTAAGACCTTTCTGTAACAAAAATGCCTTGGCTATGCAGGTTGCTGGTGGGTAAGGCTATCCATGGCATCATGCTTTAAGCTCAAGGCAGCAGATTCTCTCCCCTGGGAGAGACTTGGCCAGGGAGGATATTTACAGGGTGGAGCTCTGGGATTTTGATTCAGCTGGATATGAAGGAGGGGGGCGGGTGGAAATCCACTTTCCTTTTGTGTCAAGTACATGAACTTGCTGATTAATATGAACTGCTGGTGATTAATGTGTGGGGATAATTTCAGTCAAGGTGTGCTTTGCCTCACAAGTGTTTGTCCAAGATGCCCAGTTAAAACATGAGGGACACCATGAATATTTCTGTGTCCGTTATGTTGAAGCAGCTTCAGCACAAAGATTTAGAATATTTTTTGTTGCATTCTTTTCAAATTTCTATTTTATTTTTGTAATCAGAAAGAATTTACCCTCCAATATTTATATCTAGCTTTTAAAGGAATTCTCCTATTTCCAAAACTACCCACTATCCTAATCAGAAGTCTGTGCACTAGCATCTGTCTATGGGGTCTGATGTATGTACAGGCCCTTGATTTAAAAAAATTTGCTGCTGAAAATACTGTTTAGTGAAGACCATGCTCCAAGTGAAATGATGTGTTTCCCACAACTTTTTATTGCAAAAGTGTACAAACTCAGGTGTTACATTTTAGTCAGCTAGTTGACTATTCCATAGAAGTAGGTCATTTCTTGAGCACTAGAGCAGGTTGTCTTACCCTGCTCCTTTGAATAGAAAGCAAAGACAGTTGGCAAAGCAACTTAATCTTATTTCAAATCTGCTACATACAACCCAAATTATTACAGAAATAAAAGCCTATGCACTCTACTTTGTATCATTAGCTACTTTTGAACAATAAAAAACTGAAACCATACAACCATCTTCTCTTAGATTTTTATTATGTATCTATACATTATATAGAGCTCAGAGCTGAAAAATAACATTTTGAGCTTGGACTGTAAAATCCAAATGAATGGCACAAGAAAGTAATTACTTTTCTTAAAACACAGTGTTCTGTTTATCCATATGCCTACTACCATAATACATTATAGTTTTAACTGCAGTATTGTTTACAAAGCTGCACAGTAAGCTCTGAGGCTTCTGGAATGTCTATTTAAGCAGCGGATTCTACCAGGAATTGTATTTAAAAGTCATATTTTGTGCAGCTCTAGTCAAAACAAAGGGTAGTTATTGGAATGGGAATGGGTTTCCTGAGGAAATGCCACTTGTGTAGTGCTTGTCATTTTCCAGTCTAATGTAAAAATCTGCTCAGACCGTTTTGCAGTACCATTTTGCCTTGAATGTTAAAACCTCAAAATAGAAATATCACAGGAGGATCTTAATTTGTCAGCAGCTATTACCAGACAGATGCTGTAGTGTACCTCAGCACAGCTGCATTGCATTGAGATTAATCACTTCAGTGGCAGCAACCAGAATATCCATAAAGGACTTCTGTTTCACAGGTGATGCTATTTCCTGCAAATTAGCAAATGCTGTTCCTTCAGAGAGGTGTGCATCCTAAACAGGGTCTGGGTGAAAAAAGCACATCTTGTCTAGGTTTCTCAAGAGGTGAACAATCACTAACTGTACAAAATCTCTGCCCAAACGGTGGAAATTCCCAGTGCTTTGGGATGTTTAAGATGCCCTTACCTACTTCACAGAGGTTTAAAATGAGAATAACATGTGGATAAGTATATACCCTTTATTCTGTAATGCCATGAGATTTCACATTTCATTTGAGTGGTTAAGTATCAAAAATGAGCAGAAAATTTTTACAGCTGATGTATCTAATCAGTAACCACTTGAACAATGAGGGAGTTTTGTTGGTTTTGTTTGTTTTTTCTCCCTGTAAGAGCCCTTTTATTTTGCAGGCCTGGTGGGTCGGAGATAACTTTTCTACAGATGTCTGGAGAATGTGTTCCACAAATACGAGCACCTGTATGGCTATCACTGATGAGTTCAATGGTGAGTGTCTCTCATGCCTGTGTCTGTGTTCCTCCAGCAGACCTGGTGAAATTGCTATGAAATTTAGAGGGGCAGTTTTATAGTTCTTCAAAAATCTGCATGTCCTAACAAAAAACACCTTCTTCCTTCTAAAAACTTTAATATTGGTTTTTCATTTTGGAAAGGCAACTGTTCTAAGAGTTTCTGTGTGAGGAAAGCAGAAGGAACTGTCATGTACGCTTAAAAGACCAGTGCAAGAGAGTAAACATAAACTACTAACAACGACTGCTAACAAGTTCTTAAAAAAATTAGGTAAAAACAGTGAAGTCATCTGAGGTGATAGAATTTGCCTCAGAATTGAACTTGCAGAGAAGAACCTAAAAATACTGACTGTGTACAAGAACAGGGGGAAAAGTGGAAGAAAACACAAGCTGGAGTTTTAAGAAGGAAGTCTTAATATACAGCCTAGTGTAATAACCTGCTTTACAAAAATTGAAAGTATTCTCAATGTTCTATCTATTTCTTAACTTTCAATATGTGTGCACATTACAGAGGTAAATAATTTGAAGAACGATGTACCAATGAAGTAATTTTGTTTTCCAAGCATGAGGTTGGTTTAGGGCCTGTAATGTGCAGTGAGCTGATGCACTCAACACAGGGCATCTCAGCTAACCTGAATTTAAGGGTTTGCATTTGTTCTCTGTATTATTGGTGTCCACTGCAGTCAGGTACCCACCCAGGGGAGATGAGGGGTGGTGGACATGTGTCTGCTGCCCCCAGAGCTCCTGCCTGCAGCGTGGCTGTGCTGGAGGAGAGGGGCCATAGGAGCTCAGTTGTGTGGCCCAGCTTGGCTACAGTCGGGCTGCAGATTTACACAGAGCAGCTGCACGTGGTTAAACATGTATTGCTTACTTTAGCTCCCAGTTACAGGGAAGTAATGGACAGGATGAACAACGTCAATGAGAGGAATCTTTAGTGCCAAGGGTGGGTATCCTCTGTGGTTACACCTTTTTGGATGGAGCTGCCTCCAGTGGTGGGAGGCTGGGGTCTGCATTTGGAAGCTGTTTAGGACAGCTGGCAGTTTGACTGTGCTTCAAGGACATTGATGGCAGCAAAGGGTGGAGTGTGGCAGAAGCAGTCTCTTCAGTGTTTTCATTCAGTTTGATGAGAAGCTTTTAGAACTCTTTTAAGATGCTGAACTCCTATTTATAGAACCTCCCCCTTTACTCCTTGCAGGAGGAGGCAAAGAGAGAAACTGTTTTTTATCAAGGCTACTTTGTTTTTGCAGAGTATCAATCAATTCAGGCTGTTCAGGCCGCCATGGTCCTGTCTACAATTTTCTGCTGTGTGGCATTTCTGATTTTCATTCTTCAACTCTTCCGTCTAAAGCAAGGAGAAAGATTTGTGTTAACCTCTATTATCCAGCTCCTGTCATGTGAGTAATTTTTCAATGCTGTTGACTTTAATGATATTTTCGGGAAAGTGGGAAAATGGGAAAAGGTTTCAAAAAGAGCAAGCTGTGTGAGAACTCTAGTGCTCTTGAGGACATAGCTTATCCTTCATAATTGTTTAAACAGTGAAGTGTTCCATTCTGTAATATATAGGCAGTTAAAACATGGACCTCATCACTGCTCAGGGTAAAGTAATTTTAACTTTGAAGGGAAAGAATTTGAGTCTCTCAACTTCTTGAACACACTAAATAACTCTCTAAGTGTTGTAGGCAAGTGCACACTTAGCTTTTTGTCAGTCTTAAAAGCTACCCAGATGTTCAGAGTCATCTTCTGTTCACTGCAAATTACATAGATACACAACAGCACTTCAAATTTAAGGCCTGATAAATAAATGGTAAATATGTTTTGAAATGCTTCCAGGTTAGTTTGAGGATGGAAAACAAATGTCTGCAAAGAAAGGACATTGGTGGAAGCAGCTGACAGAAGAGATAGGGAATACAGTTGTGTGTACTGATAATATTTTAAGATGCTGACCTTTATTATTTTCTTCCTCCTGCAGGTCTGTGTGTTATGATTGCAGCTTCCATTTACACAGACAGGCATGAAGAACTGCACCAGAGCCATGGATATAGTATGGAAGTTTCCAAAGGCCAATATGGCTATTCCTTTGTCTTAGCCTGGATTGCGTTTGCCTTTACTCTGATCAGTGGAGTGATGTACTTAGTATTAAGGAAGCGTAAATAAATGTCAGCAGCCAGTTATTTCTGTTACTGCAGTAAAAAAACAAATTCCAGTAACCATTTTGTATATAATCACTTACATGGTTTGTAGTAAAGGTATTGTTTCTTTAAAAATGTACTGTGTTCTTGATATGAAAATGAATTGGAAAAAAAAAAAAGGCAGGTGAAATGAAATGAAATGCCTGGCCTCCAGGTCAGTGGTTGGAGCAAGACAGAGCCAAGTTGTTTCTTTTACATATTTCATCATCATAAATAGTTTTCCTTTATTAGACATTAACAGTTTGTTCCTGGCCTCTAGTAGATTACAAATAAAGCCAATACAAATTAATTTGTGAGCAATATTCTAACTATATCCCTAGACCAGATATATCCCTTTGAAGTATGTTAAATAGAAGGGTGTGTGAAAAAATGAGGCCCAGATCCCAATGAAAAACCAAACAATTCTAAAGCCCAAAGCTGCACTCAGACCATCTGCCCTGGCACAGGACCTGTGTTCTGCTCTTTGTAATGTGCAGTAAGTGTCATCACGTTTTTATTAAAACCACTTGCTTTGCAAAATTAAGCAAGTTCTTTTTGTACTCTAGAAAATGTTTCTCTTGATTGTCTTTCACATTTAATTCAAGCACACAGAGCCTTTGGTGGGAGCACTTATAAGCCCTGTTCAGCCTGGGCCCAGTACAGCTGGGGCAGCAAGAAACTCCCCATCCCAGTCCTGAGTCCCTTCAGCTTAGTCTTGGGCAGCCTTTCTGGGAGGGAGAAAAGGGAAACAGAAAAGCATTACGGTGCCTACATCTGCAGATTTCTAAGCAGATTGACTTATTAGGTTTTTGCAGCCAAACTCAACATGTTTACTATATTGGGCTTTTATCACATCGTGATTTCATGGTTAATGTGTCCTGTACAAAAGCATTCCCTGAGTCTGTCCATTAGGAAATTGGCCTTTAAAAAATTAATTTTAAATTCCTTTGTGGATTTTACTAGAACTAAAAACTGCGACTAAAAGAATCAGAGTGCAATTATGCCTATGAATTCCAGGATAGGTTTCAAGATAAAATGACTTCGTGTTTTTTATTTTTCATTAATTTTGTGAGCTAAATCTTTGCTCTAATACCAGGCTTAACTGCTCAGCAGTGTAATACTGGCTTTGGCTGATTGTGATTTTGGAGATCAGTGTGGAGAATGACTGAAGCAGTCTGTTTTTGTTAGTCACAGCTTTGATGCTTAAATACAGACTTGACTTTTGAAAAGCTATAACCACTTATCTATTGTTTCAGTATATTCACTACAGCTGACCCAATACACAGGCAGTAAAAAAGTAAATAGATTTTCAATGAGGTATTACACTTAAAGTAGAACAAGTTTAGTGTCATAACACAGTGTAGCTCTACTGAAGTTAATAATTACTACATTAGATAAGCAGCAGTTGATGTCTAATGCAGTCTGATAATGAAATTTTATATGATTTCTTCAGATTTTTCCTTGATTTATCATAAAGTAAAAATTCAGGTGCATAGCTTTTTGGGAGCCATCTCCAACATGAGTGACATGTCATGTAGTTCTTTCCTTCAACATCCATTAATGTTTTGGCATGTGCTGCTTATCTTTTGGGAGCAAAGAAATTCCAATAAGACTGTTAAAAAATTAGGATGAGCAAGCAGTACATCACAGTAAAAGTAATAATAATAATTAAAACCCCACATCAGTTTGAAGAAAAGGGATTCTCCCCAGTCTAGCATCATACTAGTATTTTGTCAGTTTTTTTCCCTCTTAGTGGGAGTGCTCTGAATTTCAAGAATTATTATCTTACTTTTTAAAAAAGTGTTTCTATAATTTGCTGAATACATTTCAGGTTCAAAACCTAAGTTTTTGCTAGCAGGCAGAATTTGTCTTAAATAAATAGATGCAGGTTTAAGGATGAAAGTAGATAGACTGTTAGCTAGGCATTTTGCTACATTTATTAAAATAGGGAAATTTTTGAGCAAATAAGGATTAAAGATCTAATACTTTAGAGACTGACCTAGAGACAGTCTTGAAAAAGTCTAAGTTAAGCTTTTATGCCACTTACTTGCAGAGATGCTTCAGTTTCTTGCCTTGTAAATGTTCAGGTCATTTGTAGAGCAAATATTTAAAATACAGATGTAGATATACATGAACACAGTTTATAAAAAAGGTAAAAGCTCTGTCCTTTTAATAAAGTGAAGAGCACACACACAACAAAGACTGTGATACATGCCACCTCCACTTGTGTACAAACACCAGCATGTGCATGATGCCACAAAGAACAGAGAGGAATGTTCTGCATACCAAGTGAACAAATACCAAATCAGTCTGAACTAGAGTTTGAGCATGACAAACTCTAGTTTTAAGAGTTTTTTTCTTCCTTATAATGCCTTTAAAATATACAATTTTCTATATATATTCTGAAAATGTACATGAAAATAAAGTTAAAATGAATTCTTGTACTGTAATAGCAAACTCAATACATATAGCAATCTGACCTTTTCTTTAAGCTTGGGATATATTTACACAATGTTGAATGAGAAATAGTTGAGAATTTGTGTGAACAGGTAAAATTAAATTCTTCCTGCCTGTAGTAGAACCACAAACTAATTATTTTGTCCTTTGTTGAAGACCTTTCAGGGTAAGCAGAGAAAATATTAGTGTATTGAACTTTTAAATGTATGGTGTCAAAAGAAAGTCTTGAGTAATGTAAGATCCACTGATGCTCTGAGGAGTTATTACTTGTAAGGTTTTTTTTTATTTTCCATCACTTGCAGAAACTGATATGTATTTTAAGATAAGGTGGAGTGCCTTGACCATATGAGCAAATAATGTGAGAAATGGGCCAGTGACTTTGGATTTGGTCCAAGCTTTGGATTTGCACTGAGGTGCTAACAGCACACTTGGGTTTGTACAGATCCATTCAAAACACTCCCCCAACTCCACAGAAATAATTCCCCAAACCCCACAAAATTTCTCCCTTCTAATCATAATGAATAAAAGGGAAAAGTCCTAATTATTAAAATATATGCTAAGCAGCTGTGAATCTACCTTTATGTTTTTTACCCAGCAGGTAATCATCTGCAGTACAGGAAACAGTCTTGGAAAAACAATCTGTAATATTTATGTCAAGATACTTAAAGAAATAAATGTTTGTTTTTATTTATGTATTCTGTTCAGGACAAGAGATGGGCATTACTTTGCTATATTGTATCTTTAAAAAGTATTGTAGGTGATAGGATCTGTGCTGCTTAGAAATTAACTAGTTTTTTACTTGAGCTACATCAACTATTAATTTGGTTCTTAATGTGTTCAAAATAATGGAGGGACTGCTTCACTTGTTCTGTTCTCATCCTCAGCATTGTGGAAGTTTCTAACATTTAGCTAAACAGACCAAAGAAAATAATTCTTCCTGTAATTCCTAAAGACAAGAATAAGATGAGCCACTACCTTTCTAAACACTGAAGACACCTAAGAATCCTAAAATCATAGGAATAAAATAATGAAGTTGAAAATTTTATTATATTTTTCATTTATTTTATATGTGCAATAAGCCCCTCTGAAGTAATAAGATGAAAGAAAATGAAATGTGGAAGTAAAGTAGTTTTAAAAAGAAGACTTCATTTTCATGGCTGTAAAATCAAATTTACAGAATTAATGGAGTAACATAACAGACTGTAACAAGTAAGAAACACAAAGTTAATACTGTCTGCAGTGCAAATAATGCTTTGACATGAAACTCACTGGAAGTAAGTCTAGTACTTACCAGCAGTAGCAGACCACTTGGTAAGGTACTCTGATTGTCATAAAGAGTTCTTTAAGCAGTTATAGATTATATTATCTCCAAATGGTCTATAACATCCAAATAGATCTTTTCATTGAATGACAAAGTTAACTCTTTTGGGGATGATAAGCTGTGATAAACAGCAAGGCACTGGAAGTGGAAAAGCCTTTATTTGCCTGTTTTCTTCCAGACTGAAGCAGAATTACTACGAAGGTTATAATGGAACAGACACAGTTTCCTATAACTCCATGGGAAAGCACATTTGGATCAGTTTCTGTAAGGAACAGTCCAATCCCCTTGGATTTTGTCATGAGCCTCTCTAAGTTTTGAGATTCTGAGAAGGGTCTTTGAACCCTTCAGGAAGAACTGCACAAAGAAAGATCCTTGGCAAGATGTGGAAACCTGGAGGCAGACTGGCTATTGCCTGAAAGTCTAGGCACTGAGACGAAAATAGTTGTTAGTGGTTTTGTCTTGGTGCCACAAAAATAAGCCACTCACACTACTTTATATTCGTACTAACTTAACTCATTTAAATCTATAAATCTTCATTTAAATCCATAAGCTGAATTGGTTCTGTCTGTACCGTTTCCAGACTAATAGCACTGGCCCAGATTACCTGACATTCGTCATCTTGTTTGGTTTCTATCTGTCCAGTCGGGTTTGTACAAATAGAAAACCCTCCTGACACACTGGTAGTAACAACTTAGCATCACCTTGTGCTATCAAAAGGAGGGCTGAAGAAGTTCCCATTGCATTTAGAGAGAATTTGTTTATCTTGGACCACCACTGCTGCACTAACTGAATTTCTAAAGGAAAGTGTGTACATGTTCTTTTTAATTCTTCCCAAAAATTTAGCCAAAATGTCAAAAAAGCTGTGCATGTACTTAGTTTTCAAATGGGTTTACATGACACACGTGAGTAAACTGCAGGTGCCTTAATGAAATTAAACTTCTGTAATAAATGTCAGCAAGTATGAAACAATGCCATGAAATATACCCAAACTATATCATATGGTGCAGGCTTTGGTCTGTTTTACAACTGCTCTAGAAGAAGAAAGCTTTTGTTCCATTTCTCTTCAAAAACCTGCAAAAGTGAAACTTTCTAACAAAGCTTATACCACTGTCATACATGCTAAAGTTCAGAAAACTTCATTTAAACTAAGCAGGCAGATAAGGAAGGAAGTTACAAAGGAAGAGGTAGAAATATAATATGTACACTAATTCACTGACTCAATTTTCTTAGCAAATTATCAGCAAGTAGTAAAAAATGTTCCATACTGAGAGGTTTTTTTTTTTTTAATATTAGACATTTTTATTTTCTTTTTAGCATAAAAATCTTAGGTTTAAATTATCAGTATTAAAGACTTAAATACTCTTTGGAAGTTAAAAGCCTTAAAGCTCATAGGGTAAAAGTTTAAATCCTTTTGTCAAATAAAGTTTTTACACATTTTAAGGCCTGATAGATTTGGAGTGGGAGGGAGGGAAAGGAATGAAAAGACTAAGTAGAGGAAAAAGAAGATAAAAGGGGAAGGACGGCTGGAACACGTTTTCAGGCTAGGGGTTTCTGTGTGTTTATTTCTGACGATGGTATCTCCTTGTGTTCCTCACTTGCTTCTACAGAAAAACGTTTCACCGCTCCAATTCCGTTCCAATGGCACCTCCTGGTGGCAAAAGAGAAGCTTTCGTCAAAGCCCAACTTGTCACTGCTCCTTTCCCTTGCTTGGCAAGGTCTTTAAAAAGTTTAATTTTGCCATTAAGCCTTGAACATCCTGCAGTGCGCGCAGTTTAAAAAGTGGCTCAGCTTTGGCCGTGGAAGGTTCATTTTGGAATGGGCTTGAAATGGCTCTATTGATCACGATGCAACTGATCCAACCCCTGCTCTCTCCTCACAGGAGCTGCCCCTGCAGCCCCCTCTTACAAAAACCTTGGCAGGTAAACCCAATACAGCAATGTCCATGGTGTTATGATTCCACAGAATTATCTTCTCCTTAAGGGTACCTAAATTATTAAATATTAAACCTCAGACATTAAGTTTAGGGAGCTGGAAAATAAATTTTAAAATTTTTCTTCTACATCGACTAGAACTGTGGTTTTCTTTTGTTGTATTGATCATTTCAAGTTTTCTTTCTTTCATTTCACTCTGATAATACAGAATTTCAGTGGAAGGCTTCTCTTTAATCTAGTATATCAAAGACTATGTACCAATTGGCAGAGTGGAACACTGTTTTCTTATATTTCTTAAGACAACCAAAAATTATTGTAAAAATGCCAAATTATATATCCAAAAGTTCAAGCAAGTGAAAGCAATACTTAATTCACAGCAAACTATTTAGAATATCATCTAATTGCCTCTCACATATCGCATATCTTCAAACCTTTAGACTTAAAGATTAACATGTTTTAAAAACCCTGAATTAAAATTTAAAACTTGAGGCTTGTAAGTATATTACTGAACATTATCGGTTTTTTATATTTGGTTAAAGTTTTTGGGAAAAGGCTCAAAAGATATGAAACAAATTTTGTAAAACTTGTGAAAACCTTAAACAAAAGGACAAGACTGCATATTTGTGACATGCAATCCTTTTATACTTTTAAAGTTTTAGTCTCCAAAAGACTTCTTTTGAACAACTGTATTTTTGTAAGATTTTTATTCATTAAATATATGGTCAGCATGAAACCGGAGGCTGACAATTCACAGAACTACACCTCCTGTAATATTAGCTAAAAATAATTTCAGCACAATTAAAAAATACAAATCAGTCTAAGGACATGAGAAATTCCTGTTCTCCATAACAACCAAATGTCCCCACAAAAAAAAAATGTTTTTCAGTCTTATTATTTTAATACTAAAGTAACAATACCTCCCATGAGAAATGCTCTTGTATTAGTAGCTATGTTACTGACATTTTTATTTATTGTTTCATATTTTCAATTTCACTGCCTAAGAAATTAGTCTTCAACTTGTAGTTCATGGCTCCTATGCAATGGGCTGGGAATAGGTAAATGGATGATGCAAGGTAACTCAAAGAGGCAGGTGCACTGTCAGGAACTTCTTTGTGATAAAGAGGTCTGACCCTTCAGCAGAAAAACTCCAGTGTGTCTCCAACAGGACAGCATCAAAGCAGAAGTCATCAACATTCCCTCCTTTGAATTGGTTTAATCAGACTGAAAAGGACTATGTTGTAGTCTCAAAAGAAATTCTCAAACATCAACCAATACGAGCTTTACATAGATTTTTGCTGCTCTTAATGGAACAGCAAGGGAGCTGTATCAGCCACGAGGTTTCAATGCAACCATCCAGTCACCCATTAGTTTCCAAGCAGGCATTAATGCCCATTGGGGTGGCTCATCTGCATCCCACCTGAGGAACAGCTACAGTTGTTGAGGTTTCCTCCTGGATAGCATTCACCTCCTTCTCCAGTTTGGAGACTTTCTGCTGCAACAGAGAGCAAACACAGCAAGGATTTACACAGCTCACCTGGAATAAGGAAGTTGTGTATTACTGTTGTACGAAAAGCAGACAGTGAAAGAATTGCAATAGAAAATAAAAATAGTATTAATTTATCTTGGTCACAAAAAATAAACATTTTGCATACTGTGGGGGTCTTTCTCGAAGATACCATAATAGTCATATGTGATTACCACACAAAAAAAATCAGAGTTATGCAACAAAACTTACTAGTGACGTTTTAACTCTTTCTTAGCGGGTTTTGGTGCATTCTACTTGTCAACTCTTCTCTTTAGACATTCTACTTCTTGATTAAAGAAGTCATTATTTAAAATACCCATCTGATCACCAGTCGTAAGTTTAATCTAGAATAAAGAAAAGCTGTGTTTCAAATCTAAAAATGTAAATTCACTGAAATGATTATATGAAACAAGTGAAAAATTTAAAATTTTCCAAAGTTTCAGGAAGAGTAGTGCTTTCTATTGTTTATATGGCATTTCTGGCAGATACAAACAGCAGAATTTTGTAATTTTGCATTCTCCATTGGACTTAAGTCACTTTGCATAAAGGAGGTCTCACAATATGCCTACCTTCTAAAATGTAAAGGGGTAAAATTAGAATGTTTGTATTACCACAATGTCTTAAGGTGAATATATGATGCTCATATCACCAGTTGAACCCCTTTGAAAGTCTCCCCCCAAATCCTAAGTCAGGATGCACTAGCAGTGCAAAATATAGCTATAAACATTTTTAAATGTTTGTAATTTCCCTACATACAAAATTAAGGGTTTTACTTTCTATATGACTGATCAAAAATTACTGTGAGGCAAATTTCAAGTACAGTACTCATGAGCACCTCGAGCTTGTTAACATGAGAAATAAAAAAATTCTAATAGTTATATAAATATGAATAATAAAATTTAAAATATCTTATAAATATTTTAAATCATTCCTGTTAAAATTATTTGTCAATTTTACACAGACATATAGCAATTTTTTTTGGAAGGAAAATTATTTGAAATTCTCAAATGCAGACTGCTGTGAGTTGCATTGGTAAATAAAGCTGGGATGAAAGGCTGTTTGAGCACTTAAAAATGTAAACATTTGCATTCAGATTTTTTTTTTTTTTTTCCTTAGGTGAAAAATAGCAGCACAGAGGAATGATGGATGACCTTTTTCAAATTATAATATTTTGTTTTGCTGGGTTTAGTCAAAACCCACAGAAATGCAGTGGGGCTTGGGGTTTATTTTTATTTTTCTTTGAAAGGCTTGTGACATGAATGATTTCCATTAATCAGAATGATTTATTATGTTTCCAGTTTCTTTAGTTGCTCCATCATTGCTCAGACTGCAGTCTTACATGGCAATTCTATTTAAAATGTAAAATCTCATATGTTTTTCCTCAGTGGCCATTAAACAATGCTATTTAAATGGGTGTTATAAAGATTTATTAAAAATCAAACAGAAGTAGAAGTTGGGTTGACTTCTCATCTTTGCATGGTCATTTCCTTGTCTCTGTCCTCTGCAGGGAGGTAAAAGCACTTGTGTCTCCTCGGTGTCCTGACTTGAAGTCAGACTTTGACTTCTGTCTCCATTAGCAATTAAGTTCAGAGCAGTAGTGCAGTTTTGAAGGGATTACCCTGATTATTTCAATTTTATTCATGTAGGGTCAGTTCTTAAAGCACTGATTGTACGTATATATATTCAATGCCTTTCAAAGGAAAGAAAACCAGAATCTCTGCTCTAAATTAATTTTGACACCTGCTGAATTTTTTGTTCTGAATCTGTCCCCAAAAGCTCTGGAGAGGTGATAGAGAGTACTTTGAGTTCTCACTGGAGATGCTTTGTTATGTCCTAAAGGGATCATATCCCTGTGACTGGGCAGCATTTGCTGGGGCAGCTATAGGAAGAATCAGAAAAGAAGGAAGTTTGGCCCAGTACTCTGCCCACTCCACAGTGGCAGAAATTGGCTGGAAGGTTGAGGTGTGACAGTGGAGCAGGAGCAGACTGAGCACTTCCAAGCCCTCTTTTCTCCCAGAGCACTAAGGTGTTGTGTTTGTCCCACAGGCTTCAGCAGAAGTGAAACTGGCAAAGGTGTGTTGGGATAATGTTATACTTTGTGTAGTTCATGTATGCTTTTTGGTTCATAATATTTTAGCATAATGCTCCATCTTCTGGGCAAGAGGTGATGTTTAACAGACTTAGACTGCCTCATTAAATTATGAGTCCTATTGAACATTTTATTAGAGAAATTTGTAAATTTGTTTTCCACTCATCCACTTTGTATTGCTTCCTTTGCTGCTATAGATTGGCTTTTGATTCTCATTAGCCAAACATTTTTTGTTTGCTCTAAGAGAGCTCTTTTAGTTTTCACGATTTTGTAGTGAAAATTTCAGCTCTGACCACATTTTAAACCCAGGTCCTGAAGCTGGGGTTTAAAGTAATTTCTATGAAGTTGGAATGATCCTCAGAAGCCTCAACACCAGCAGTTCAATCCAGAATTCTGACATGTTTATAATGGTCTGCCCTGATCAATAGATAAAAAAATAAACAATAGCAAGGTCAAATCTTAACACATGAATTTGATGGAAAGAATATTTTAAATAAAATTGAATGCAGTTCCTGAATGTTACTGTAGTTTACCTGTACTGAAAAAAGATCCCAAAACAAAGAAAATTAATTTTCCAACAGTAGTCACGGACAGTTCTAAACGTTTTCCAAATCTGTATTAAAAATATCTGGCAGATTGTGTGTGCTGTGCTTCACCTTCACGTCAATCAATTACCAAGTGTAATGACAAGCAGGTCACCAAGAGTGTAAGTATCACAGTCCAGTACCGTGATCTCAATTCGGGTCCGGCTGGAACGAAGAATAGCAAAATAAATACATAGGGATGGGTATGATGGAGTACCCAAAACCAGAACTTTAATCATGCTAATATAACAAATGCAGGGATCCTGTGGTCCTAGGGACAGCATCCAAAGATTCAGGAGTGGGGCTAACTTAACACTGTATAGGGTCATCTGAGAGCAAGGGTCCAATCTCGAACCAGGACAGGGACATGACTTTATATATCAAAGGTCCTGAACCAGTGGAAAACTAGAACCAGAAACATGGCCTCTCAGAAATCATTTTGGGATGATCACATTAGCATCCTTTCAGTATCCTGCCTCCCATGGTCTCAGGTTTATGGTTTCTACACAAGCTACCCAGGCTAGGGTATTGTCCATCCCGGCTAATTCAGTTGCAATATATAAGCTGCATCTACTCCATTCTGTTCTGTACATACCCTTCTGTTCTCAAGTTGAGTTTAACGCAAAAATTTGCTGAATCCATGGTTCAACAGGCTGCTAACTGGAGCTAAGTTCTGACCTGCTGTTGTGAAAAATCTGCAGGATAATTTGGATTCCATTGGTAGGTCCATCAGGTGGTGCAATTGCTGCATGGTCTGGGTACAAGATTTTTTCAAAGGCTGGAAGCAGGGTGTGAAAGGAGCCATCTCTTATTTTACCGAAAAACAGCTCAAAAGGAATGGAAATAAAATAAATGTATTCTTTCATATAGGAAACACTAGTTTTGAAAATATTTATATTCCTAATAGTCATGAATAGCAGGTGCATTATGCTAAAGTTTATAATTGTCCAAAAGATTAAAAAACCCCACAAAGCTATGTAAAATGTTCTAAAGAACTAGAGAAAAACTTGTTTCCCTAAGCAAAGGCAGTAAAAAACCAGGGGAAAAAAAAAGCCTTTCATGCAGAAAATATGAGAACCTTTCTTCCCCTCAACTCCACATCTCTCTGAGAGGATATGGTATATTCCTCTGTTTTTAGCTGTCATGCTTAAATATGACTAATAAATTTTGAATCCACTTAACATGTAAAAATATACTTTCCACATAAAGAGTTGGCAGATATAAGATGATATATGAAGATTTATTCGACAATATAGTCTTGCTTTAAATCAGGAAGTATTTGAAGGACTTAAGTATTACTAAAAAGAAAATATGCATCTGTTCATTGCACAAGCTGCAGCATTGCACAAGCTGCAAAAGTCTTGTTCAGTGTACTATAAGATTTTGATAGGAAAGATGATTTTTTTTCTTCCTTCTTACCTTTTGAATCAAGGAAAATGGAGAAAGAAAATGAATTTTAAACATGAAATAGAAGAGTAGAAATTGAATTTTACAGTAGAGCAGTCCAGATCTTCACATGAGGCTTCAAAGAGATCTAATGGGAAACTAATTAAAAATTATATTGATTAGCCAGATTAAAAGTGAAAATAATTATTTTTGATAAACAATAGTTGAATGGCTTACATAAATTTGTAGGGTGTGGATTTAGTTTCAAAACTTCAGAAAGAATATAGCATCACAGTTAGTGGTCATGTTAAGTAACCTTCTTTGAAATGGTGCTAAGTAGCATAATTTTGGTTAATTATTTTATTTTTGTGTTTGTTGATTATCTTCCATAATTTGCTTGCTTGAACAGTACTTTCAGGCCAAATGACTTATGATTTCCTGGACAGTCCCATTTATTGCCTTTCATACAGACACAGCACTAAGCTTCCTTCTGCTTTCCTTCTGGAAATAAGCTGGAGCTTCACCAGTCTTTTTAAGAGTAATTTCAAAAGAATATAAATAGTTTGTGGAACTCTTCAGCTTGTTCTTTAGATTTTCTGTCATGCATATTATCTGCTTTAGCACATTAAAGTCCTTAATGACTTGATATTTGTTATCCTTTCTGTCTTGAATGTACCATTATCCTGCTAAAATATGAAGTTCTTACATGAAATATACTTCTAGAAGTATCAGTTATCATTTACAAATTTGGTTGTAGTCTGTAACTGCTGTATCAATATGCTTCTTTTTCCTCATGCTAGTGGCAGACAGCAGTCAGACCTAAATAAACATCAGTAAATAAATATCTACAAAGTGATTCTTGGATCCCACTGCTGTTTAAAAAACCCACCAAAAAAACCCCAACCCAATCAAAACCAGACCAGTTCATTGAGCAAGTACAGTATTTGACAATTGACTTTATCTTCTGCAAGAAAAAATCCACACATTTCCTTTGCACAGAGACTCACAGATTTAAGAAAGTTACAGCTCAAATCTAATTACAAGGAAGGAAACAAGTTCAGCAAATACTTAATGCAAATGGTAGCTATTCATTCTAGTTTACAATGAAATGCATATAGGATAGCACATTGAAAATTGATGTCATTCCCAAAGGACAGAATTTTCTTGTGAAGTCAGTAAAATTGTGATGCCTGCAATCAGATTAATTTGCCACATTTTCCTGAACAAAAGGCATTTTACTGCAGGTGCATTTCAGTGTACTGGACAAATGCATTCATTCTCTGGTGTTAGTGAGAGATGAAAAAACACCTTTTCTGAGCTATTGAAGTAGAAGTCTGTGTTTGGTTTTAATGCCAGGAGTCAAAATATTACGGAAGGTGGACTTTTGTAATTGTGTGGCCAGAATTAACTATGCCTTAAAATCAGCGCTGTCTGGATTACAGATTTGGGATCTCAGGATGAAAATCACTGAGAATTCATTGTGCTTTTGTTGACCTTCCCTGGACTGCAATAATGAACTGCACTGTGTGCTGCATGAGTGCTGAGAATACTAATGAAAAATGGTACAAGTGCCTCTTGGTGCTACTATGTCAGCTTAAAAAAAAAAAAGTTATATTCTCTCTGTAGAATTCTTACTCTTTATGTTCTATTTGAGTGCTCATAGGCTATAACATCAAAAGTAATTTTCTTCAGCTTTGTCAGCACACCTAAATTCCCTTTCATACATCTTCCCAAACGGAATCCCTGAGAGCTGTTGTTACACTAGTAGTGGATGCTGGCATGCTCCAAGGTAAACTTGTCTCCACAGATCTGTCATTTTCTAGGGATCAGCTTCCAAGCTTTCCCGTATGTTTTGTTTCTTTGTTTTGTCTTCTTTCAACATCTGTTAGTGTGGTGATAGAAGCAAATGAGAGTATGTTTGCCTTTATTTTGCAAGTAAGCTGTGATAAAGACATGTTACTCATGTGCAGGGATTTCAAAATAACTAGACCTTTTCCATCTACGTTAGCGTATAATGAGTAAATGTCTTCTAAATTATGAAGTCTGTGGTTTCTTTTGGCCATCTTCAATTGGAGGGTCAGTAGTCTATGCAGTGGGGGTGACAACTACTGGGATGTGGCAACTTTATTAATGACAAGACACTGGCAGTGTCTTGCTTAAACATATGGGTTCATGAAGATGCTGGCAGGCTGGAAACAAAGCAAGTCTTTGAGTTGTTTTTTCTTACTTGATCAATGCAAGTGAGAATTTGACTCTCATGGCCTCTATTTTAGGTCTTCATGGCTGCTTTCCCTGGGGAAGTCTAACACTGTTAGAAGTGCTTAAGGCTGAGAAACTTCTGACCCTCCCACAATTTTCTCATGTTTTCATATATTTGATTTATTGCTGTACATGTTTCCTTTGAGTCATCTAATCTTTCAGTCACTAACTTGCTTCTTTTGGCAAAAATATCTGACAGCCATTTAAAACCTGGGGCTTCTGTTAAGGAAAACAGCAGCGAATTACACACTTTTCTTTGAAGGCCTAAACTGAAAGGTTTGTGTCTCATATAGAAAGCACACTGTGGCTTGTCCTTAATACCATAGGTTAGGTAACATTAAACATGAAGCCTGAGGGTAGCCTACCTTTGTATTAAGATTGTCTGTGCAATTTTTTGTATGCATCCAGGCTGACAGAATCTTAATCATTCAAATCTTTATTTTCTAATCACTTTAAGCTACTAAAATGTACATGTTGTTACACAACAGCTTAAACCAACTCAAGTCAACACTGCCATAGTTCCACCTTTTCCCTTCCCTCCATGTGATACAGTCTCATGGTCTCTTTCCAGGGCACTAATATAATCCATGCAGAGATCATTCAGGGAGCTGACTAACAGGATGTACATTGTGCTTTTTGGTTTTTTCAAGTCAGTTTTCTTGGGTTGGTGTAGAGCCAGCACACCAGCACACATGTGATGAACAGGCTGATGATTTAGGCTGTGGTAATGCTGACATTATCATGATTGTTTTGGGAATGTATGAATGATGGCTAAGCTGATCTAACAGTTTGCTGGTGCTGGAAGGAAGGAAGGAGCAGAAGGAAGGGGTGGAAGGGGCAGCAGGGGTGGAAGGGGAGAAAGGAACGGGCAGAAAGGGTGGAAGGAAGGAAGGTGTGGAAGGAAGGAAGGTGTGGAAGGAAGGAAGGAATGTGCGGAAGGAATGTGCGGAAGGAATGTGCGGAAGGAATGTGCGGAAGGAATGTGCGGAAGGAATGTGCGGAAGGAATGTGCGGAAGGAATGTGCGGAAGGAAGGAAGGAAGGAAGGAAGGAAGGAAGGAAGGAAGGAATGTGCGAAAGGAATGTGTGAAAGGAATGTGCGGAAGGAAGGAATGTGCGGAAGGAAGGAATGTGCGGAAGGAAGGAAGGAATGTGCGGAAGGAAGGAAGGAAGGAAGGAAGGAAGGAAGGAAGGAAGGAAGGAATATGCAAAAGGAGCTCTGAGTGAGAGTAAACTAATTGTAGAGTGCACTTATGAAATGTACCTGTGCTTGACTATCATTGGTCAGATCAATGACATTTGTCATGCAAGTGAACAGATCTTTTAAGAAACATGGGCAAAATCCATGAGTTACTGTGAAACCAAATCACAAGGTGGTAATGTCACGTGGCATTATTAGATGGGTCTTGATGCTCCAGAAAAGTCATTGTGTCCTTTGAAGGAGAAATGTGATTTTCTTCTGTGTTTTTTCTGTTTTTATTTACTTTGAAGTTGCGCAACTTGATAAGTAATGAATTTCTGGCATATTTGACCCTTGCATGATGGAGAAAAGGCAACACATGATTCTAGAAGGGGTAACTTGGCACTGCATCATGTATGTTGAAACAAGTTAAGCATTGTATCTGTGTGTTTGTTATGTTCAAGATGTCCTGTTGTTCATAGCTTAGGTCCTGCATCTTTTCCTCTTTGACTAGATGTTCATGCCAGAAGTTGCAGGATGTGGAGATGCCAGTCCATCTTATCTTGCGTAGGCTTTGTTAGCAAAGTGGAGTCACTCAGGGCATGTGTAACCTGCCTTCAGGTAAATGTTAATAAAGGTACTGTTGTACTGTTGCAGAAGAGACATGACTTTTGGCTCTGGGAAAGCAGGGAAGTTGTCATGAGCATGAGCCCCAGTTCTTATGCCTGATTTGTATTTTTTTGTACAATGGAACAATAGTTTTAATAGTTTTTTGATTTTTAGGTATTTCCCACTCCCTTCCCAGGACATTAAAGAGTTCAAGTATTTTAAATGCTCTTTAAAAAAAAACTTTAAAAATTGAGATGTATTAAAGTAAAAAGAAGTAGTATGGTTTTGTATAAATTGGTAATCAAAATGCTGATAGAAGGACTTATGTCTCTTTGTAAGGACTGGGAAAGTACAATGACTGATGAAATTTCTCATCTCCCACTAACACCTAAATCAAAAAACTTTCGTTTTTTAGAAAAATACCAGGCAATTTCCATGAGAAAGTGTGGTGGTTTTAGTTTGAAACTGGGCAGAAACACCAATTTTATGTAGTGGTTTTGGTTTGCCAATTTGAGAGTTCCCAACCAATGCACCAATTCATGTGGTGGGTTTATTTTCTGCTGTGAGATAGGATTAGGAGAAGAGCAAAGCAGGCTTACACTTTGAAAGGTATAAAGAAAATTTTATTAACAAAACTTAAAGAATAATAAGAATTAGAATAAAACCTTCAGAACACTTTTCCTCCTCCCCCCACACCTTTTGTCCTTCTCACTGACAGCATACAGAAACTGCACTCAGAATTCTCAGTCAGTTTTTCCCCTCTAGAACAGTCTTTCTTCAGTTCACTTAGGGAGAGGAGTATCTCTTCTTATGCTATGGGGAATTCTCCACAAGAAGACAGTTCTCTCATGGCTTCAATTTCCACAAAAAGCAGCTGCCCGGGAATCTGAATTTGTGAAGTTCCTCCCATCTTTCACAGCCTTCACCACAGCTGTACTTCTGGGCCATGTTAACTTAAGGGGTATTATTTTAAGGATGAACTGTTCAAAAGCAAAGGTTCTCTTCATCTATGCCTAAGATTATCTTCATCTTTGGAAACAAAGGTTCTCTTCATCTTTCCTTGGGGCAAAGGGTTTTTCATCACTCTTTTTTCTCTCTGTTCCAACTTCTCATGAAATCACAGCCTGGTGGACCCTGGCTCGGCCCAAGCTGGCGGTGGGGCAGAGCTTATGTCTCCAAGATGTTAGCAGCTGCAGACTGGCCCAGTTTTGACCAGCATCCTGTTACCTCTTCCAAGCTGGAAACCAGAAAGAGAGTATTCCTGGAGTTTTTCATCTTTAAACCTGCATTCACAAATGCGTATCTACCCCTTTCAATGTTTTAATCATGTGTCAATATTCAAAAATTCGCCACTGATTGGTTCTCTGTGAAGTCCACAGGAAGCTAACAAGGCCCCAAACAGGAACCACTCCATACCAAAAAATGAATCAATACCAAACCAGGTCAGAAAAATCCTTGAATCAGATTTGCATGGTTGGCCTATTCACATAGCAAGAATCCTCATACCAGAGCTGCTGGCATTGGAGAGACTGTGTCTTGCTTTGGCTGCAGAAGTCAAAGGGTCTCTGCAAAGGCTCTGCAATCCTTCCTCCAAGGGGCTCAAAGGCTCTGCAATCCTTCCTCCAAGGGGCTCAGTGTATCCCAGCCATGTGGCCACCAAGGCAAACATTGCTGTTGTGGACAGGGGGCTAAATAGGGCAAGCACTTACATGTGGTGTCTCATAAAAAGCTTTCTTGGGAAATACTGTGGAACAATTCAGAGAATGGTTATGAGGTGGAATCAAAAGTCCATTATCTCCACTTTCAAGCCATTGTTTTGAGTTGACACGACTGTATAATTGTGGGTGTTAGGTTGCATTGTATGTGTTTTCACTTACATTTTCAAAAGAAAGAAATGGAAACAAAATGGAAATAGAGGTCTTGACTTCTAATCTCTGAGCTGTAGAACAGCTCAGGGAGAAAAGCCTTTTCAATTGCTTTAGATAAATTATCACTGCACATTAAAATTTGTTTTAATGTGAATGCTTTCTGCATTTAGTGATTGAAATTTGCTCATTCAGAAGAGATACAAAGACTACTACCTGTGATTGTTCAGATTTGAAAAGAAGATTCCTATTCTTAGAAAAACACTTGCTGTTCATAGCAAAGCTATGGAGTCTGCCTCAAGGTATCATTTCAGCCCATTCAAACCCATGTTATTAGATAAGATAGCCACCAAATATGACTCTTGGATGTGGAGAGAACATTGGGGCTTTCAAAACCACTTGAACAGTAAGTTTAAGAGAAAGTGAAATGTGAATTCACTTTGTTAATATTTAGTGACATCTTTAATTTCTTGAAATATACTATAATGTCTCTCAGACTTGAAAGTGGGAGAAACTAACTTGTGTTAACAATTAGTTATTTTAAATACTGGGGAAAAATCCACCTACTGCATCATTTAGCATCTGAATTGGTACTCAGAACTAAGAATTAGCAGGTTGCTCCTGGGGTTTTATTAAAAGTGCCTCTGAAGAAGGCTATTTTTAAGAGGCAAACCCTAAGCGTACTTCACCTGTGTTTAAAGAAGTTCATCTTCCTATTTAGCATATATAAGGGAGAATGGAGTAAGAAGAGAAAGACAGATCATGGCAGGAAACCTTTAGGGCAGAAAGTGATCAAGTGTAGCTGTAGGCAACAACAGCAATGGACAAAAATATTTGGAAGGGAAATGGGAAGACCAAGAAAGGTTAAGAGATTTTGATAGATGAAGAGAGAGTAAATTATAGGCAAATACAGAGCAAAGTGGAGCAAGCAAACAATATCCAGGACAAACTTAAATGGAGGTGAGTCAGAACAAGCTGACACACCAGAGTATGCCATAACTACGGTATCAAAGGCAAAATGAGATTCTTGTCTTGGCCTTATTTTAGAAGGCAGGCAGTTTTTAAAGTGAAATAAGAAAATCAGAAAACAGGAACATGCAGATTCTAGAATTGCTACTTCAACTGTTTTTGTCACTGCTCTGAAGCCTTTATGGCCCTAAGTAGCTTCCCCTGAGGCCTTGACCCACACCCATGGACCCAGGCTCTATTTAAACTCAGCCTTCAGCCCATATTCTGCTTGGGCTGATGGGAGAGCTCTAGCGTAGCCATGCCTATGCCCTGCCTTGCTGCCTATGCCTGCTCTTGCTACAGAGCGGGACCCTGACCCCTGGGGTTCATGTCCTGTGTTGGCCTAAGCCTCACATGCAGAGCAATTTCTTGGTTTGACCTTGAACCTGTTACCATCCTGGATTTGCCTGATGGGCTGGGCTGTTGTCTGTGCCTACCCTGCTCTCTTGCTTGGGTGCTGGCTTTGGTTGGTAAGAGCCCTGCCCTGTTGGCCATGCTGGTGTGCAATTGCTCCCTGTGGGGAGGGACCAGCCCCTGCTGTGCTGTGACAATTGCTTTGGTGACTAGAATAGGATAGGTTCAGTGAAAATCACCAACCTCTCTTTTATTTATTCCTTCAGAGTATTAAGTTGGCAGAGGCAAATCTCTCCATTTCTAGAAGTGAAATGATTTAATGGCTTTTTATGTTTCCAATAATTTCTTGCATAGTAAAATAAGAATGAAAATCATGTAAATACTTGGGATTTTCTCAAATACTGGAATTTAGTTAAGATAATCACCCTTTCTGGGTCTAGAGCTGTGCTGAAATTGGCAGTTTTTAAAGAACAATACATGTGACTTGGTATGTTGCTGTAATGGCTGTAGGAATCTAATCGACATTTGGAAAGCAGGAGGCAGTAATGATACTTCGACCCTTGATATCAGATCAGACTTTGCAAGTACTGTATTTGCTCACAGTTTACCTGATACTTAAATCTATGTTTTTAATACCCTTAGAAATTTCAGCTGACACTGTGTAACAGAAATTATTAACATTATTAACTCTATGAGTTACACTACTTTGGAATAACTTTAGATCTGATGTAATTCATTCAAGAGCAGTTATACAGAACTTTTCTTGGCAATGATTTACTTCTCTGTTCTATTAGCAGTATATGACTTTTCAGCAAGGAGGGCTTTTGCCTTTAACATTACCTTGCAAAACTTACTATCTTCACATTATGTTTGTTTTGTTAGAAAAACTAGCCATGATATTGCATCCAGCTTTCTTCCCTGCATTTACACTATATCCACCATCTAAGAGAAGTTTGCCTATGTGCTTTAACCTAAAGGCTTAATAGAATGTTGCTTCAGTTGATGAGGACGTGTTCAATGTCCTTCCTATCACTTCTAATTACAAAATGCAAAAAAAGTTTTCATTCTCCAGAACAGGTTTATCTGTTCAGCTGCTTCTGTCCAAATGATCCATTAAACTGTCCTGTTAACTACTCTGCATTAAGGTGAGGATAAATGCTAAGGCAGTAACAGAGACAGGCTTTTGCTGGGAGTGCAGGCTCTGCTTTGCAACATCCCCTATATGGGAGACTAAGACAAGGAATGGGCTTGCAAATACAGCAGCTAATATACACTTTGAAACATTTGGTTTATGTATGTATATTGGCTAAATTCTACTACTGACATTACAAGTTCCACTACTTCAGGATTTCACTTCTAAAGCTTGCATTCTAGCTCAGTAACTATGGTTTTTTAAAGGTGGCTTTATCTGTAGCCACCTTTGGTGGTATTGGCAGCTGATCCTGCCCAGCCTCCATTTTCAGAGGTGCAGTGCATGCTTCAGTTATGTTATTGACACACTGCACAGATAAGCAATTACTTAAATTTTTTGGCTTTAGTTATGTGCTTACCCATGAAGCTACGTGCTTTACTCATCTCCTTGTGAGACATGGGAGAGTGGTTTGAGGAGTTAAATAGAACTTCAGATCTCTGATAGAGAATCTCAGAAATTTAACTAACATGATAAATGATTCAGTCTGGTGCTGGTTTGGTAGGCCTTTAAAAAAAATCCAAACAAAAACCCAGAAGCCAGACTAATGTACCATATTTTGTTGCCAGCAGCCTCCATAGAATAAACAAACCCTGAAGAAGATCCATGTGCAGTGAAGGATTGAAAGTGCCAAAATTGGGTCTTTGGTAAGTTGCAATGGAGACATAACCACACTGAGTAGAATTACCATGTGTCTTCCCATAAGATGCACCATAGAAAAGACTAAAAATCAGGTCCAAATTTTGCTGAAATGTCATAACATTGATACTGTAACTTAAACTGCTAGTTAATTACTTATCTGCTGGTGAATTAAAGCTACTTCAGATGTGACTGTAGGGGTGTAGTGATTTGCTAGTGAATAGTTGGCTGATTATAACATCTCTAAAATACTTAAATTAACTTGTCTATGAAATATTGAAAATATATGATAGTGAAACAGATACCTCAGTGAACTGTTCTTTCAATGTTCTTTCCTTATCTTGTTTAATCATGTCATTGTTTTACTGTGACTCCATAGAACAAGGGGAAAATGCAATTTGGACATATTCTTTTAGATCTCAAAGGATAAAGTATTCCATTATGATAACAGCTCAATGTCCATTGACAATTTTTTTTTCAACCCTATTTTAGCAGCTATATTTTTTGCCTATACTTTCCAGTGCTTATTAATTCTTCAATTCCTGATCTCCCTGCCCCCCCCATTAACTGTTTTCTTTTATAGCTTTCCCTTTTTCTCTTATTCTTGTTTCCAGAGCTTTTGGTTGCAGAAGAGCATTACGCATAAATTGCCACGTTACTAAAAATACTTGCCTCTCCCACTTAATGGCTATTAGAGGTTCAAATGAAGCTTAGAAGTTACTTTGTAACTGCGAATTCTGATGATGTTTGATTCTTTACTACTTCATTTTATGTGGCTTATCAGATGAAGATATTTGCGGATAGTGAAGATGATTTTGACTGTGCTAGACAGGTAGACCTTTGTAGAGGCCAGTGGACCCAAGTGGAATGAGACTCAGAATAGTCCCTTGGCAGGACGAGCCCAAAGCAAGGGAAATCTTTGTGGTTATGGTGAGACAGTAGTATATTTCCCTTTATCCCTTGCTGTATATGCAGATACACCCTGGCTCTGCCTACATGGTTGGCTCATTGACCTCCCCACCCCTTTACTCCCTTATATGTACTTTCCATAGAATGTTCTCCCTTCCCTGATTGGCCCCATTTTGTTGCAGTGCCCCACCCCTGTTCCCCATTTGCTGCACCCTTTTGCCCCTCCTATGTACCACCCCTAAGCCCTTCATCCATTGAACCTTATTGCTTGCTCCATCCTCCCTTGTCCCCATATTTAATCCCTGGACCCTCCATTGTTCTGTGTCTTTCACCCTGGGCCCCTTTGCGTGCTGGTCTAGGTAAACTCCCCTGGGACTCCACATGAAGACCCTTCCTGCTCCTTTGCTGCCAATCACAAACCCAGATACCTGGTGTGAGTGCTGTGAGTGTGAGTGACTCTCCCTCTGGCTGCATCAATTCCTGCACTGTACCTTGTGCAGCTTTGTGGTCTGAAGAAACACTTCATACACAAAAGCAAAGCCAGGAGTTTATTGTTAACCCAATTAAAGTCTTGATAGTCTAATCAAAGAGTTATTATTACTCTAGGAATAAGTATTTCAGAGAAAGTACTGTTGTAGAAAAGGACTCAGTCATGATAGTTTACACTTATTATTCTGTGCATCTTCGTATCTACCCCCTTTTGCCACTGCTTTTTTATTCATCCAGTTGCCACCCTTCTATGTCTCAAGGTTAACAGGTGCAGCTTTCCACAATGAGGAATGGGAGGGAAGTGACAGCTTGGCAACATTTCACAAGAAGGGAACTGATACTGGTGATGCTGTTTTTTTCTTCTTGTAGAACCCTCTTGGGGCTAATCCTGGTTTTAGTTTACACTTACTCCTTAGTCCTTCTTCATGTGTCTGGAATTCCACATTACAGCTGAATTTCCCAAAAGTAATTAATACTGCATACATATGTAGATTGGATGCTTATTCTTTGGTTTTTTGTCATACCTGGTTTTACCCAGCTCTGAAACCTGCATGCATTTAAGGACCGGTAATCAACTATTCATGAGCTGAATGTAGTTGAGATCTCTTTTAATTTCCTGTGCTTGTACTTTCAGGCCCTTTCTCATCTTGGGACACTGAGCTACTCTATACCATGTTATTATTCTAGGGTTGTAAATAGTTTATTCTATTATTATGCTACATTAATCAGAGGAATATCTTGCAGTTACTCTACAGTCTAATGGATCTTAGACCACACAATTGCACAAAGCTAAGCTGTAACTAAAACCAGCAATAGCACCTCCTGTTTGATCTCCAGACAGACCAAGACAAGACCAAACATCTCCTGAGGTATGAAAGGATGGGTTCATAAGAAGCCTGTGATCTCTGACTGGCAATGGCAATATAATGTTGGTTTTGCTGCAGCCAACAGAATCTTGCTGAATATTGTTTTCAGTTCAGTTCAGCCTCTGGCCTGGCACAGAGCTGCTTCCATTGCAGTAGAGGATGTGGGCATCATCCTCACAGCTCCAGTTTGCTGACTAACTGCTCTGAGGGGGGGGGGGGGGGTACTTTTTCTCTACCTGTCTGGGCGTGGTTGGAGACAAACAAAATTTAAAGGGAGGTTGATTTCAGTTTTCTTGTATATCTCAATGACAGAAACCTCCCCCCCCACCCCCAAACCTCAAGCTCAAACACAAAACCCTGAGACTCAATATGGAGTGTGTACTGGCATTTTCTATAGTGGGAGATACAGAAGACAGTAAAAGTACCTTTTCCCTTAAAGTGGGTAGAGAAGAGACAGTCCATAAATACTTTTTGCATCTTCTTGTTCATGCTTTTTGTTTTCTTGACGTGTCTGTTCTCAACTCTCTATTAATTTAATCTGGATGTGCTAGGAGCTTCTTGAAATACATTTGTGATTGTTCTGTGTTTTCCTTTCTTGAGGGCTTGTTCAGAGATGCAAAAGAAAGAATCTCCATTTTAGGAAAAATCCTGAATATTTTATTTTTCATATCTCATTAAAAAAATGCTAACCACTCTTGAAGACCTTGGCAATGCTTTTAATACAAAGTTAATGATATCCTTTCTTTATGTGCCGTGAGAAGATAATAATGCTTTAATGTTTACTGAAGAACTGTAGATACTGTCTGAAAAACTGGTAGTGAGGCAGTTTTCCAAAAATGTTTAACACTACAGCTTGGTGTTTGTAATAAGCTATTATAATAAAGGATAAACTACTTTATAGGATTTAAAACTGTGATTAGCAACTGTGCTGTTGAAGGATTGGGTCAGCTAAATGAGTAAAGTAGGTATTAAAATTCCTGTCGTCCTTACAGGTCAGTGAAAAACTGACTGCCTGCCAACCTCCTTGACTCATGTTAATGCCTCAGAATTAAAATAAAGCAGTTACTTTATAAATGAACTTGCTGCTCAAAGATTGAAGCTAAGGATGTGGTGACTGATGGGAGACTAGACTGGAATTCTGTGGTGAAAAAAGAATTGCAATGTTTCAGGAATAACAAGTTAATGTTTCCATAGTTTTAGAAGGAAACAGTGGCTGCTTGGATTATTTGAAGGTGTCAGATGGGTTTAGTTGTGATAATGTACTTCATATCACAGGAGCAGTACAGATGCTTTGATTTGCAGTGAAATTTCCTTTGCAATTTTCTCCCAACCATTTTCTTTTGTGAGTAGAGGAGTTCAAAGCATTCAGACATTAATTTTCAGTGGGCTTTTTTATGCTTGGAAACTATTCAAAATATTGAGGGCTCTGTTTTTCACCATTTTTTCCCTACTGCTCTATTATTTGCCTGGGTTTTGATTTTGCTATGAAGGAGTAAATTTATTGACAGTGATTGTGGAGTTAACCATTGTGCTAGAAATTCACTTGAGATTAAATAAGCATTGAGGCTTATTGCACAACTTGTAGTATTTTTATTGAGGGTTCTGTGTACTAGATTCCTGAAGGTGATGTAGCATGTGTCATCACTGAAGCGTTCTAATGCTGGCTGCACTATGTAGCATCAGTAATTGGAAGCTCACTAGAACATCTGGAGTTTTTTAAAGGCCTTTTCCCACTTTTAAAAAAAACACAATGTGTCAAGAAAATTTAATTTATCTAAGAAAAGGAAATCAAATCTCCAAAATGTGTGTGGTGTACCTTTTTCCACAGGCAACAGGGCTACTTTTATGTATTTGCACAAGGCTCGAGAGTTCCCTGGAACTGTGGGTTCATAGGCACAGGAACAAGAGAAGGAGGAAGAGTTTTGTGAAGGCTGTTGATTTTTCCGCCTTACTAAAGACAACTGAAAGACTTTATTAAATTAATTAAATGTTTATTTTAATGTATCTGATACTATGTTCCTTTTCATACCAATATAAAGCATCTGATTAACTCTAAAATACAAAAATCTATTGCTTTTACATCTCATACAAGGCTCAAATGCTTTAGATGGACAGTAGTTTCTGACATGCTTCTTAAAGGTCTTGGAACAACATTTGGAAGAAGGTCACTTTATAATTATATACTTAATGTGAAAAATAGCTAAGCTGTAACTAGCAACAGAATGAAGCATGTGTAATAAAGTAATACACACTAGAGAGAAACAAATTACTGAATTTAGATAGGCTTCAAATTTGTATTTAAAAATGCAAATTATTACTTAATTTCTTAGACTCTGCATGAGTTTATATTCAGGGTCTCTTGACTATCAGTGTTCTTAACTGATGTGAGTCCAAGCTTTGTTAATTCTTGAATAAGCAATGGTGGAAATCTTCACTATTCCTTTTATTGAAATAGGTGAGTATCAAAATTCCAAACCCAAGCAACATCCAACCCCCACCCTGTGCCAAAAAATTTAAAAAACAATCACAAATCTAATAATGACCCAAGTAAGGAATTGCCTGAAAAATGCATAAAATCTTGTCTGGAGAAAATTCAAGTTATTTCCTAGAAAGAGTATATAGAGATCTCAAGGTGTCACATTTCGGTTGTTACTTAGGTGAAATCTATATTGAATTTGAGAAGCTCTGATTTGAAATACTGACTTATACTGTCTCAGATTGTACATAGCAAAAATAGAAACATATATAGTATGTTTCTAATATTTTTTTAGTCTGGATGAGTATAAAGAAGAGATTTGTGCTCAGGTGTCTGTTTTCAGTTTAACTGCTTTATCAGTTACTGCAGAGCTTGACAGTAGAACCTGTAATATTCATGAACCTTTTCCAGAGAGTTTGCTTTATTGGTACCTCTCCATACAGGTAAGTGTATCCAAGTGAGAGGAGAAGTCAGGAAATAAAATCCTTGGGCAATGCAAATTAATTCCCTTTTGCTTTATTACTTGTCCAGCAAATAAAATAGAGAAACTGCCCATTAGTCACTGCGAGTTTACTGTATGTGTCCCTAGCATTACACAGAAGCAATGTAAATCCAGTTGCAGAATGGTCTGTGGTGTGAATCATGCACCTGGGCAATGCTCAGCACCACCACTCACTGAAGGTCATAATCCATCTTTCATTCTAAAACATTTCAGCTGTGACCATAAGGACAGGATATTAAATGTAGGTTGAAAATTCTTCTAAATTAATTTAGAAAAGATATCATTAAAAATTAACTTGTTCAGAGCTGGAAAATAAACCTTTGAAAATGCTTTATCTATGTTGTAGTGATGAATAAATGTTAATTAAAATGGTTCATTATACCTGTCTCCCAAATGCTTTAGTGGTAAATAAATGTTTTCTAGTGCTGCTGAATCAGTACTGGATCAGGAATGTGTACAGTAATCACAGTTACCTGAACTGACTGCTAACTGTGACATTCATGCTCTACAGTTATGAAAATCTGAGCATTTAAATTTTCAATATAATAATATAATAGGCAATGTGGGACACCAGGGGTTTTTTTTAATAGAACAGTAACTTTTTTTCATTTTGTAAATGACTCTGTTGAAGGGAAAATACTTACTCTTTGCTCAAACAATTAAGCCGAAAAATCAAGCTCATCTTTTGTAATATATGGTATTACTATTGATCTTGGCCAGATTTCCTTGCAGGTTGAAGGGCATTAGACTGTGACTCTGAGTTGGTCTAATGCCATTGTTGGTGGTATGAATGAATGTATGCTGGCTGTTTATAAACTTTCTTAGTCTTAAGGGCTTTAGTTGCATTGACACTTAATTTTTGTGTGGGATTTGGGCTGATTGCCCAAATGATGACTGGTTGTAAGTGTGTGACATTGTGTCTGAGGGTACCTCAGATGTATCTGAGGGTAACTTCTGACGCAAAATGGGAAGCAAATATGGAAACAGTCATCTGCAGCTTGTTTGATGTATTTTTATTTATTTGTATATTAACTTTATAAATATGGGCTAGAAAATAAGTTTCTGCTTAAGAAAATTCATAAAATGCATGTAACAAATAGATAAAATACATAGGAAGTTGGAAAAGAAGGCAAGAGTGGGATTATAAGGAGACCCACATGAGTCATTAGTAGACTAAATTCTTCCTGACTGTATGGGCTGTTAAGAATGTGGATTTTGATTATTCCTTCCTAGGTTCTCCTTTTTTTCTTCTATTTTAAATCACAGTCAACTACTAGTATAGCAAGACAAGAAGCTTTCTCATTTTGCATCATTTGGTTCCAGACTTTGATACTTTTTTCCATGTTCTCCATTTTCTTCCAGAGCTCTGAATCTGGGAGCCAGGCTCTGTGGCATTGTGTAAATTGAGGCTTTGAGTCAGACGTTTTTGTATTTTAGGTCAGTATTGTTAAAGTGGGGGTTTTTTTTGCCATTTACTGTTTCTGACTGGGAATTTGGAAATGTGGATTATGATTGGTTTTTATTTTTTAAATTAGAGCTGGTATTCCCTATGGAAACATTTATTTTCCAGAAGAGCAGTCTTTATTTCTGATACGTTCTTTCTGTTTGCAAGTGAGAAGGGTAGGTAGATACTGAGAAAGCCTGGGAGAAAAAAACAAACTAGAAGGAACATGAAGTTGATTAGCTCATAATGAAAACATTAGGGTGTTTGAAAGAAATACACCTAAAGTAAACAAAGTAAAAACATGATGAGTGGGACGTGAGATGCTTGAAGAAGGGAAGATGGGTTTTGAGATTGTAAATCTTGGGAGGGAGGAGTTATTTCTTCCAGATCTGCAAAATGGTACAAGTGGTTGGAATAAAAGAAAGAAGATAGAAATGGCGTTTGGTAGGTAGTGCTGACTGTCTACATTGTGCAAGAATATTGCCTCTTAGCTTTGGCTTTTGAGCAATGCAGCTGTGGGATATGCCCAGCTGAAACACTTTATTTTGCAGTGTTCAGTGGCAGAAATCTCTTCAACTCCTCCATTTGCCTGTGCTCTGTGGATTTCATGTGTTCTTATGCTTATTGTTCACAAATGTCACAAAGACATGGGTGACTTGTTTGGAACGGAATAAACAATGAAATCCTGGGAGAGCAGGTTGCCTTACCAGCTTGTTTGTGTCCATGACAGAAGGCCACAGTTGCCTTTGGCAGGTCCACCAGAAATTATCTGTCTTTTTACCCTAAACAGTGGCTCCTATGGGTTTTTCATAAGGAATGAGTTCATTGGCCAGAGTCACTCTCCAATGTTTTTTTGTTTCAGAATGACATTTTCTGACTTAAAATTTTAAACAACAAAGCAAGTAACATTTAGTAGAATGAATATGCATACTTGAAGGATAAGTAGCAGCTTAGTAGTGATTTCAGTGCAACTACCAGATGGAGAAATAAAATGAAAATAAAATAACCCATCCTCCTGGTATGAATTTCCTCAGAATATGTTTAATTTGGGAGATCAACAGTTTTCAGTCAAGTGAATGGGTAGCATGTTTGCTGCTTGTACTGATGCTGGAGTGGCAGAATATGTGTTGTCTTGGAAAGGAAAAGATTTTATTTTTTTATTGTGTTTATCCCTTTTTATCCTTATCCATAATGATCATAATGAAAGTAGAAAAGAACAGAGGCACTTCTACTGCATTGCCAGGAAGCAGGTGTCCCTACTTGGTTATTTATAGACCTTGAGAATGCATGTCATGGAAATGGGCTGTGAATGGTCAGTGACCCATCTGTTTTATCTGCTGGGTATCGGGAATACATACAATACACTGATTGTGTAGAAACTGACTTTTTTTAGCTGATGAAATTTGTGATGAAATTTGTGTTTCTGAACAAACCATTAGATGAGTAACTTTCTGCTATCCTGTTAGTTCTGAAAATTAGTCATGTGTTGTTTAAGTTTTTTAAACAAGAGGATTTTGCTGTAGACCTTTTCTCATTCCTGCTGAGCAAAGAGATTTCCTCTAGCCCTGAATGTGGCATTCTGGATTGTAGCTATTTAGTACAGATGATTTACTGATTTTGCCTGTTTTTTCATTACAAGTCTAGTGGCTTTTTTGTTCACTCATTGTCCCTTTCGGTTTCAGATTAGCTGGAAGAAATTTTGTTATCTACTTCTCAATACTTTTCTCCCCTCTTTGTATTAATATAAGCTTGTGCCCCAGAACTGTGGCTGTCACTGAGAATATGTGAGCTCTGAATGCCTGCTTAGAAATATCCAATTTTTAGGATTTAGGTCAAAAGCTGTTTCAAATGCAATAATTCATAATAATGAAACAAGGGGAAAACAAACAAACAACAAGCCCTAAATGCAGCTTTTCAAGTATAGAGAGGGGGGAATAATCCATTACAAACAGAATGGCCAGCACTTCGTCAGTTAAGACAAATTTACTGTTCTTTACCATATGAAGCTATACTGACATTCTCAAGCAGCTTTAAGGACAAGTGGTTCCTTATGGCTCACTCTTGCATTTTCAATTTGTGCAGAATGGTGACATCTACAAATACTGTTTCAGCTTTCAAAGAGCAGAAATGAACATGGCAAGGAGGAACTGTCTGACCTCCTTTAGTGTACATTGGTACATAGTGTCACTACATAAAATTAAAATCTGCTCATTGGTAGATGAATTTCTTGTGATTATGCATCACAACAATTAAAAATATTCATATGTGTTGTAAGTGTCCATTTTAATCTTATAAATAAACTGATCTTGTGCCCCCTCTGTAATGATGAAGTTATTGCATCTTGGAGTTGCTGATATTATTAGGTCTCTATTAAAAGTATATATATGCTGATTAAAATAAAGTGTTGAATTTCTTCTCCCTTTGCTTACTTGCTTCAAAATTTGAACTTGCTATGGTGACATTGCAAGTCTGTTGCTCTGAGGTTTTAACAAGGAGCTCATTGTCTATTGAAAGTCTGTACAAATTATGTCTTCTCTCCCTGGGATGTAGGACCTGTCATACTAAGTCAAACTGGATTTATTGGGGTATATTTTTAGGATTTAAACTAAGTTTCTTATACAACTAATACATATTTAAGTGAAATTTTGTTTATTTATACTCTCTGATATCAGAGGTAGTGGTTAACATTCCCAACAATGTTGTGATGGAGAAAGGTATTTAATAATCAGTGCATAGAGATTGCCCTCCCAGGTGGTAAAGCTTGAAAGATAAATGCTATGGTGTACTTCCAGTGGTTAGCACGATGAATCCTCTCTCTGATGTCTTCAAAATACTTAATTGAGGAAGGCAGAGGAGCCTTCTCTGGAGGTGCTGGGATCCTATAGGAGCAGCACTTTTCTTGAGAAGTCAGGACAGTTAAAAGGGGTACATAAAGAAAAAAGTTTGCAACGGGTTCTACTTATGACTAGAACTAGAACATACTTTTTTTCTGGCCACTTGCTTACTCAGTAGATACAGATTTGGATCTGTATTTGGATCTGTAAGCCAAAGGTATTATATTGCTATTTAATCCTATTTAAATTGTCTAAATAAATAATTCTGACCTGGTGTTTTTGAAACAATGTTACCTTGCTTAGATAGCCTTTTAAAGGTTAATATCCCATCATTTCGTTCAAAGTCAAGTTTTGATTTAAAGTGTACAAAATTGTTTTCCTATCTTCCGTTAACCACTGAACTGAAAATACCCTTCATTTATGCAGTGATATTTGCAATGTTTCTTTTGGGGGAAGCTACAAACAATTCAAAGCTTCAAAGTAAATCTGCTTTAATGTGTTTAAAAACATGCAAGATATTCATTGATGGGAAACAGAACATTTCTTTATTATTATGTAATATTACAAAAGGATAAAAATGCTGAGTAAAAAGGAGACTGACTCATCACCAAGAAAGCTGATGGAAAACCTTTGCTTTTTTTTTCCATCACAGGTTTTGTGGATAACTTGTGAGATGCTGAAATACAAGTGGGGAGCATATCTCTAGTTAAAGAAAATTCCACACATTACTTTTTTTCTCTTCTGTCCTGAGTTTTGTACAGAGATCACTTTGCTTTTCTGAGCCATAAATTTCAAATATTTTTGTAAAGGCAGGGTAAATTTTGTTCACACTGATTACACATACAGAAATGCTCATCTGCTGCAACAGAAGGAAGTGATGTGAAAGAGTTAGGACTTATAGCCAGTTCAGGTTCTGGGCATGTGCTGCAGCATCTTTCCCTTCCACTTAGTGCTTTTTCACCTATTTAAAGTGATGGCAATTTTCAGAACTGAGGTACAAACTCAAACCCATTGAAGTTAATCTATGGTCCCAGTGCTGAAGCAGTGGGATAAAAGTAGTTGGTAAAAAGGTTCTTCTGTTTGTCTTGTCATGAAAAGAGTTTGTTCATCACAAGTGATGGCACTAACACTTAAAGATATGTGAAATAGCTGAAACATGTTTCAGTGACACTCAGCTTGTTTCGAGTATACCTCAGGTTCCTTTTGAAGCCTTTCTTCAAAATCTCATACAGGAAAAATCACATGAATTTAAAACTTACGTAGGAGAATGAAAATACAAACTTAGGTATGACTTGGGGAATGGCATCCAAAACCTGAACAATCTTATTCAAGCTCTGTGCATAGAGGAGAGGGATACCCTGTGTCTGTTTGCTGTCCCTTGTTTTTATTTCCTCTAGAAATTTGCTAGCAGGCTATGACAGTGATGTCGTTGTAAACCTTTAAAGGCAAAGAAAATACAGCTCTGCTTACAAACCTGGAATGTGTGGTGGTGTGTTTCTCTTAACTGTGGGTTTGTATTGTAATTTCTTTAATGGGTTGTTCCTGGTTTCCTGAGGTTGGTTGGTTTGGTCCAAGTTTTCTCCTCCCTTTCCCAGTTGTCTGTCAAGTTGTCAATCCTAGCAGACCCTGCCTTAAAGTCTAGAACTTTTGCTGTTCCTCGATGCAATATTGGTTCATTCAGGTTGTATCCTCCCCTTGTTTTCCCTCATTGGCTATAGTTCTGTGAGTCTTTCCTTTTGTTTATCTCTTGTCCAATACATATTGGATGAAGAGCTGTACATGCGCGCACACACAGACACAGACACAGACACAGACACACCCTGTACCTCCCCTGTTTAAAAGAGTGTGCACCATGCTGGTTTTCATCTTTTGTCTCTGTCCCTCTCCAAGAATAAACTTCTTTGGGGAATCCCATGGAAGATCCCTCCCTATTCTTTGCTCCAATCCTTGATGCTATCACATCTGGTGTTGTTGAGAGTAGCCTTGCTGCTGTGTTCTTCAGCAGCCCTGCTCTACTGTGACCCAGACCCATCCTGGTCAGGGGACAGCCAATCTCAGTGCAGTCTGGGAAAGGGCTACCTGCAGCTTCTCCTGCACCATGTCAGGATTGCTTGTACGTAGATGAAAAGGGCCAAAAAATATACCCACAGCCTTCACAAACTTATTAGAAAAGCATCAGGAGAAATAAAGCAATCCCAGTGCTGCATTTGACAAAGCAAAATACTTCAAAACTCCAGGCAGTGTACTGAAATGTTGGTCTCTATTCAGAAAACATTTGAGATGTATTTTTTTACCAGGGTGAGGGGAAGAGGGAAGCATCATGTGTTGTTTGTTTTGCTCGTGTGTACGCTTCAGAGTACTTGAAGGCAGTTCATGTGCACACATGTTGTGACTACATGGCTGTTATGTTCTGTAAATGTTCCCATGCCCCAGAAGATTAGTCTGGTAAAGACCTAAACAAGGGGATTTCTTCAGTGCTATCTATGCTCTGCCAAATTTATGTTTGCTGCTTCTTATTGTGACTGTCTCTGAAGGGTTAAATGTGCTACTGTTAGCTCTCTTTCTTTGTCTGCTTGTTTCACCTCTGATGCAATGCCGTTCTGGAGCTGCAATGCATTGTCAGTTTACATCACATTACACCAGTAACAATTTTTAAATCAGCACGAGTTAATGTGATTTGTTTTCCTTTCCTGTGGTTAGATGCCTACAAAGTAATCAAGGCTGCATGTTAATGACTGAAGAGCAGTTATAGATCATACCTTGACAAAGCAATTTGATGTGGACACTATGTGGATAGCTTCTCAAATACAATATAAATATAGCTGTGCACTGGAGATCTTCAACCTAGTTTTGAATGTAGTTTCCATGCAGAATCAAACTAAAATAACTTGCTTATGCTTAATGTAGCTTTGGACAATTTCATGTAGGATAGATTTTATTTTTCAAAATAACGCAGTTGACTAGAATAATCTGTTTTCCTTGATGTTCTATCCAACTGATTCTCTCAAAATATTAGTACAGATCGGGGGAATTTTTCTATATAGTGGCTAGAATTTTACTCTGAGGACAAATATGTCCCAATCATATGTTCGGTATCATTCTGAACTTCCTTTTTTACAGTTGGACAGAACCACAGAGATTTTTTTTTCCTTAGCTCATGCAATAGGATTTAAAATTAAGTGCCCAGCCAGGAAACATTATAGATGAGTATTCTAGATCCATCTGAGAAACTGCAGTACTGTTACAGGACTGGATTTTAAACTTAGTCTGAGAAAATGTTAGGTGTTTGATTTGAGCGCAATTTAAGGTCTCAGTGAATCATTTCACTGCTGCCTACAGAAGTGTAAGAGACTTGAAGAGTGGCATTTACACCACATAGGAATGGAGGAATTCTTACTGTGTGGAATTAGTTCCAATGAATCTATAAGCAACCTATATAGAGGACAATTTTAACGAGCTTAGTCATCCCTGTGCTGCAATTGGAAGGCATGGTAACTGCTGAAATAGCTGACTGGAGTTCTAAGTTTACCTTTCCTATAGTGTGCAGTTGCTCCCTGCTTATGCAAGATTGCTGTTCTTGGGTGATATGCAGTATTTTTTATGTAATTGCCATGCAAGGCAATGTATGGAGCTGCTTTTTGTCCCCTTGAGTAGTTTTAACATCCTTTGACTTTTAGACTTTCCATGCATTTTAGGGAGTGGATTGTATCCTGCTGTTCCCTTTCCTTTTCTCAGAGGGAGGTCGAACACGGGAATGCTGTTCAGCTTGATAAGAGTAGTCATAGAGGAATTTTGGGATTTAGCCAGAGCTTTAACTATTCAGAAGCTCTTGTGAATGAAGTAAATTATCCTGAGCATATGACACTTCAAGAGTATGGTGACGTACTCGATGCTAAGAATAGCCGTGACTTCATATGGTTACATTAACAATCACGTGCTCCAGAGGTGATGGATGTACAGTCCTTCAGTGTGCATGTCCTTCTGGAGGATGTGTTGGGTTCTCTGCATTCTCTGGAGTCACTGGAATGTATCTGTGTGTGACACTTGTTAGTGTGTTTATTTAGCTGCTGCAGGGCATGGTTTGAGACATGGCTTTGTAGGTTGAGTCTACATTACAACAACTGTCAAATCAGAGTTTATTTTAAATGGCAAATCAGATTGTAATGACCCATCTCCTTTTCTGCAGGAATACACAAAAAGTAGTTTCAGTACAAGAAATATAAGGGAAACAATTCCTTTCTGAAGTAACCCCCTTAGTGCCGTCTGTCAGTAAAATATCTGCTGAGTTTATAGATGATTAATCATTTGTCTTTTAAAGAAGAAATTTATTACATTTTCAGTCTTTTAGAAATTGAATGCTTTATACTATAATGTATATAAATTCAGTTAGCAGTTTGACTTAATGTTCTGTCCTATTATAAGCTAGTGTCTTTTATGGGTCTGTATATAAAATCAAAGGCTCCACATTTGTGCTGATTTGTCAGATCTTGTGTGTGTTTATACCTCACATTTATAAAATTAACCTATTTGGAAAACCATCTGAGAAAATACTATTCACTTATCCCTAGAAACTGAGCTTTATTCCTGCCTATGCTTTCCTCTCTTAAGTCTTAGTACTCTAATTGATCATCTTGATATGAGGTTTAACTCAGCAGTTAATTGAACTTCAGGGAGTAAAATACACTTCTGTTTACTAAACTGCAATTGTGCTGGTGAAGACATTGGACCTGCCAATGCTCCACTGCATTGAGTTAACAACTCACAGAAGGACAGGTATAGATCAAGGTAAAATGCAGATTATCTCAAAGCTTCTTAGGGAGATATGAAGGCTTAAAATGTGTTGAAAATATCAAACTTTCCTGGACCTTATGGATAAAAGAAAAATTATCAAAGTTACTCAGCAATCTTGTCTGATGTGATGGGGTATATTTAGGGTATATAAATTATGCTGTGTGCATTACAAGATACATTTTGAGATAGTACAGTTTTTGTATATAGATAATTTGGGTAATCTCTTAAGGAATAGAAGTCTTTGTCATTCTGAGGATAGCTGTGCGCTCTTTTTTTCCTGCCGCACTTAGATTCTTGGAGGGCATTTCTCTTTGTAGTCTCTCTATCCTCCCATAGTCTCTTCAGTAATGCTGAAGTCAGAAATACCTGTGTAAGTGATTATGGTGATGTTTAATGACTCTAAATCAGGAAGAACTGGCTATGTTAAACAGCAAAGGAATGTCAGCATCAGGGAATTTTGCCTTTTTCAAATACCATAGTGTTTGGAACTGCAGTAAGTGAAACAGATGTTCTAGATGAGCTAAGCTGAACATCTATAAATGTCCTTATGCAGCTGTGTGTGCTGATGACTGGTGGAGCTGATAAAGGTTTGCACCTTTAGGTGAGGCACCAACAAAACCCTTCTAATTATAGGAAGATGTTTTCAAAATAATGAAAGGTTAAAATGACCTGCTTAAACCCCACTCCATGCCTCCTGTCTGAAAACTGAGCCAAATCCTAGTTCAGAGCTCTAAATATCCCTGTCCCTTCCCCAAAATGGGATTATTGAGAAAAATAAAATTCACCCCTTTCAACTTTGTAACTTCCTTCTGGAGTAAACAGCCAGTCTAGGAGTTAATGTTACTAAACCCCATTTTTTTCAACTGGGATAGGAATGAAAATTGAAAATTCTGCAAAGAATAAAGAGAGTCTATTTTTCATTTTGGTTTTGAACCTTGAAGTGTTTGGGATGAACAGCTTTTTCACCTGCATTCAAGGATGAATGTTGATAACTAGCAGAGATGAAACGTCAGTTTGTAAAAAATATGATGTTTCAAGTTTTCAGACTTGCATCAAGGAAAACTTGGAATCATGAAAGAAATCTGTGAGCTAGGATAACAGTGAGATCACTAAGGTTAAATGGCTATTACTTTAACACTTGGGGTGAATATAAACCCAGTGTATTTTGAAATTTTAAAAAGAATATAGATATTGTCTTCAGTATCTGCTCCTTGGGATACTATGTAAGAAAATGCTGTTTGTCCTGCAAATAGTAACATTTTTCGGATTTTGAAAGGAAAGTCTGTGTAAAGGTGAAAGCAATACAAGGTAAACACAGATGGAGTAGCTCCTGAACTCTTGTCCAGTGTTGTGTACTTTGGAAGAGGGCATTGCTCCCCACTCAGCAAGGCAGTCCACAAAGAAAGTCTTATCATTTTGGTTATCGTCCATCATTTTAGTTTTCTGGCTAAAACCAAGAAAGCAAGATATCTGCCTGATCTTTGCAGATGAAAGATAAGATCTGGCAAGCTTTAAACTGGAGCAATATTCTTGTTCCTACATATATCACAGTTATTTTGGAATCTCTATGATAGAAAGGACTGGTGGGAACAGATATAGTTGTGTGAGGGTAGATAGCATACAGCCGTCTGCCAAGTGAGATTACAATTAATTGGCTTATAAAAATTAAGCAATTGTATATTAATTCCAGAAAGTGGCTTTGGGACTGCTTTTTTTTCAATAAATTGGTGAAATAATTTCAGATGTTTATATTTTTAGATGATTTTTACATATAATTGTTGCTTAAGAGAACACAATCCTGCTTGTGTTTGAATGTTTCTGAATATTTCCACTGTATGTGGATGATCAGATAAAACAAAATAGGATATTTATAGTTCAAATTAAGTACTTGAGCATATACTTGACTACCTCATGAGTTTCAGAAGTTTAATATTTGTGTTGATATATCAGATCTTGTTTAACAGATGGTATTTGAAAAAGTAGTTGATCTCAATGGAAAGAATGTCATTAATGTAAGCATAGATTTAATTTTTATCCATTTAAGTTGCTCTAATGAAGTCTTTACATTTACGAAGTCATTCCAGTAAATCATAGAAGGCACTTTATTTGGAAAAAAATTACTTTTTTTTTTCTTTTTGAATTTCTTAATGACTATTATGAAGTTCATCAGAGAGGATGAAATTTTTAAAAATTTATAATTCATTTAGGCATCTATGTTGACATACCTAAAGAACACAAATCTTAGTGCAAGTTAGTTATGTCACTGAATGTGGGTGGAACTGTCTTGAGTGTTGACCCAGCTTGGAAAGATCAGAGAGCAGCAACACTGCAAGCCAAGTCTGCAGTCAGCATCCTGAGGCTCCCACCTACAAGATCCACTTAATCTCAGCCTCTGAACCCGAATTCTTTCTCAAAGCAACTTTGAATATATTTGGTGTCACCTGGAGAACCAGGAGCTTCCCAGTCCTTGACCTCTCTTTGCAGAATTCATGCAGGAATTATTTTCTTTTGTCCCATTAGGACAGGAGAGGAAGGAAGGATAGGATTCTTGACAGTAACTTTTTTGGGAAAAGACCTCTTTAAACCTGTATCTTATGACTGTAAAGAAACCACCACAAACAAAAGGCATGTCTCCTCCTAAGGATTAATTCCATGAGTAATTTTGCAAGTGGACAAGAGAGCAGACAACTCCTATGTTTCTAGCAACCTGAAAAAATCCTTGAATCCTTCCTTCTTCCTTCCAATTTGATGTCCCCTGCCCTATGAAGCAGAAGCCAGTTCTTTTTAGGTCTCAGAGCTACCCATCAGTCAGACAAGAGTTTAGAGATAGGTGAAATAGCACTTGCTTTTCTTAGGAAGACATTTCAGAACTATGGTGATTGATTTGGGTATCAGTTCCTAGAAATGTGGCCACTTGGGTAAGCTAAGCCTGCATTTTACGTAGGAGACAAATGTGTTTTAATGTTATTTTATATAAAAAGCCCCTTTGTCTTGCTCATTGTTTTCACCAGTGAGATTAAGTCAAGGTTTGAAAATACAATTCAATGAAACTAATTAGATCTGCTAGTAATCACAGTCGTGATTATTACCACTGCAACCTGGAATTTTCCTTGGGCAGGGAAAAGCAAGAGGCATTCTTTGTACAGAAAGCAAAAAATGGGGTTCCTTTGGAGCAAAAGCAGGTAAAATGCAGGACCTAGAAGCACCATGATGATTGCACTTTAAAGAAAACTCATACTCAAAGTGGCTCAATAGCATTCCTGTATATGAACAAAAGCCCTGTAGCCTGTATGGCAGAAATAAGTGACAGAAGGCTCTGACTCATCATCTGGAACTGTAATTTAAGTTCAAGGGGGATTTTTCTATCTTGGATCTATTCCTACTGGCTCAGATGTCTCATAAGCCTTTAGCACCTAGTTTTAATAGAGCCAGTGCCTACAATTGAGAGATGGGTTGGATGCAGGGAGCAAAATACTACTCATCTTAAAAATATCTTCCAGCTAGAGCTGAGGCAACTTTGTGCTGATAAGAAGCTTCCACTGACCTTTATTAAATTTGATTTTCTAGATTTAGAAGAGTCTCAACTCCCTAAGAATTTGCTTAGTGAAGCACTGAGAAGCAGATGCAGTGTAGGCATCTTGGTGCTTCCCACTCAGTACAACTTTCTTTTAGCAAACAAGTTCTGCCAATGAACAATGTGTGATGGGTCACTGCTGGCTCTTATCAGTCATAAGTAGTAATTTTTTTCATGTTAAATTTTATGTAAAACAACATAATCTTTCATGTTTGTTTTACAAGTAATACTAATATTGGTAAAGACAAATAGTCTTTATTGTCTCACCTGTCTTAAAGATTCACAGGGTATTTTCCTAACTATTATTTTCAAACTTTAGTCTGTCTAGCCCCTTGAATACTTAATACATGAGTATTGTTTCATCAAAAGATCAAAATTATAATAATCTCTAATCTAAACCTATTTTTAGTAAAAATTTGAAAAAATACATCATATATATATATTTTATAGATATATGGGTCTTTTTATGTATATAATATCTATATAAAGGTAGACCATCTCAAATGTGGGGACACATAGGATGTTCCAAGTGAGGCAAGAGCAAAACTACTGCTGTCATTATACACCTCCAAAATATGAGCATCCTTTAGGTAGACTAACACAAGGTAGTAACTGCTTGTCTGGGAGGCTCATCATGCTGTCCCTAATAGATACATGAGGCAGATTTGTATAGCTTAGGATGACTAAAGAGGAGGCTTCAAATGGTATTTTAAAAAATTCTGGTATGTAAAAGCTTACCACTTTACTTACTAAATTCAATGAGGGTTAGGAGATCATATTTTGGCCCTAAATAAATAGTGGCAATTTTTGACTGTTCCTATACTGCTGTAGGCACTAATGAATAAGCTGTACTGGTCATGCAGTGGTCAGATATTTCCTTGGGTGTTCCTAGAAGATTTTATTAGAAATATACTAGTATTTCCCAATTTCTGAAGCAAGGGAAGAAGAGAGGCAGTCTTAAACTAGTATTAACCTGAATCAGTTCCCTGAAGCCCAGGCCTTGTGCAGGCAGTTCAGTGTGTAATGGGATTAGTACTGACATAGTCTTCACAGGACTGCATTGCTGTAACACAGATCTTTGTTAATAGAGCTGCCTTAATTAAAAAGTACAAAGTTCATTATGAAATTCTGTTTTGAGCCTTAGAGTTAGATTTGACTAAAAAAGAATTCCTCTTGGGAGCTATATAGAAGAGTTTGGAAATACATCTGAAGATTAATTTCATATGGCAAATTGATTAAAAAGAGGCAGAGACACAGTCCTGGTGAACCCTGAATAGCTCTGATAATCAGAGGTGAAGTGGAAAGGAGCAGTTCTGGCTGAGCAGTCCCTGGGGTGTTCCCTCCTTGCTGGGGGTTGTTTGCAGAGAAGTTGAAGTGCTGTAAGAGCCCCAAGCTCCACTCAGTGATGTTGCCTTCTCTTTTTTTTCCATGGCAGCTAGCTCATGTCCTTTGCAAAACTGAGAGTAGCTTAAGGCCATCATTTCATGCATGACTTAGTAAATTGTGCAAGAAAGAGCACTGCCAAATGAGGAGCTACGCCAGTTTTCAATAAGAGGGCCATCTGTGACAAAATGTTTTAGCAAGTTTGAAAACAATTGAGTTGTTTCCCATTTTTACTTTGATTTCATTTAGCATGTAAGTAACTTTGCAGCCTCCCAAGAGTAAATTTATGTTACTGTATCCTTGTTTGCAATGCATTAAGTTTTTGTTGAGTCAAGTGCTTTCATTTCAGACCTGATCCTTTGTGGTACTGAAGAGACCTTGCATCAATGTCACTTTTGATTCCCGTTGGACACATTTGTCAGAGTAGGTGAAATTCAGATATTTGTGGGAGATAAGAAGCTTATAAATAAATTAGTAGTTACAGCAATGTTGTGGTGTGTTTGGCCCCCAATGGTTTGTTCTGTTTCCTCTCCTGCACTGATGGTGCAGTCCAAATTATATCCTCCTACCCAGCTGTCCATCCTACCCCAACCTTGCCCCTTACTCCAGAATGTTCCTTTCCTAGATGTCAATCTTTGTACCTTCCCTTTAGAAATCCCCTAAACCCCTATACCCCATTGATTTATTTGAACTGTTCCCATCCCATGTGTTTCCCCATTGGCCTAAGTATTGTCATCCCCAACCTGTGCTCCTCCCCTCTCCTTACCCTATTGGTTGAAGATTTGTATCTTCCCCTGAGACCCTCCCCTGTATAAAAGTCCCTGCACAGACTTGTTCACCTTTCCATCATCCTTGCTTCTGCCCTCCATGCTTAACACCCTGTGCTGTAGAGCAAAAGCCCTACAGCTGTAACCTGGACTGTGTTGCTTTCTGGGAGCAGCCCACTCTTGGCCTGGTGCTGGGAGCTGCCTGGGGAAAAATCTGGCCCCGCGTCACAGCAATAGTACCTAAATGTAAAAGTAGTTTATTGCTGGAATTAAAACATTTTTAAATTTGGAAAGAATTCCAGGTGAGCTTCTGTCCCTTAACCTAGCCTGTAATATCTTACTATCATTCTGTTTCATTAAACTTAGAAGTTATTGTAATGGAGTTTTCACATTAAGGATTATTGAGGAAATCTGCCATTTGTTTGGAGAACTCTCAAATTGTTTTAAACTTTGCAAAGAAGACACAAAGAAGACTACCTCTGTTGATAGTAGAGTGGCAATAATGGGACCTCTAATACTTTTTAAACAAATTTTGGTGTAATTTCATGAGAAGAGTTTTGTTTTGCTTTGTTTTTTAAGAGCATGGTTAGCTTCCTTAACAGCATTTTCTAAAACCAAGAGGAACATTACAGAGTTGTTTCCTGAACCTGGAGATTTAATTTCAGTTTTCGTTTAGCTATCTAACGTGTCTGAGTTTAAGCATCTTTCATCTGGTCAGTAAAGCAAATAGCAAGTTAGTGTCACTCACTAAGGAGTCAGCAACAGACAGAAATCTGCCTTGTGCCAGCCCATTGGACCCTGCTTTGGAAACATTGCTTGTTTCCATTGTGCGCTCTGCAACAGGTCATTTTCAGAAACAGGAAATCTACCTTTTTGTTATTTTATGTTATTTTAGAAGTAACAGAGTATGAAGAAAGTTCCTGACCTATAAATGTATGTTTATGTAGGAGGCAGGCCTGGTAGGGAAACTTCAGGTGGAAAATATCCTCAGAATGCATGATTCCAAACTTCTTGAACTTGTGTTAGAGATGCTTTTAGAAAAGTGCAGAGCTGCACATGTGAAGAAGGCAATCATTTAGGGATATGCTAATCATTAGAGACCTGCTTCCAGAATAAATGTTGTCCATGAAGATGCTCAATGCCCTGTGTGCAGGCATATTAGCATTTGCTTCAGTGCTTTTGACGAAGTGTTCCTTTACAAAAATTTACAAGGGTTAGACACTTAAATGCAGAATTTTTCTCTTGCTTCTGCTGAGCGAATTTGACTTCTTATCATGTTTGCAGCTTTTTAATTTAAAACTGTGCAAGTATACCTAGATATGGACTGTGAATGTTTATTAAAGCAGCAGTCTTAATTTTGCAGCATTTACTCAGTTCTGTAAGCAGTAATCTGCTTGAATTTGGTGAAGCTTTTGGGAAGACTGTGTATGTATTGCCAAGATTAATCCCACTGTGTTTGCATAAACTTGTAATATGTTCTATTCTAACTCTAATTTGTAAATTTGGGCTGTTCTATCATGATATTTCACAAAATTTTATGAGAGCAATTGAGGAAAAATATTTGGGAATAATGCAAATATTTCTGAATTCAGATTAATGAAAATCATATTGCTCTGAAGTTAGAAAATGTGGGTATTTCTTGTATTGCTCTTTCACACCATTAGACTCAGTGTATTGTACACAGTATATTGTATACCATGTCCCTTTTTATATTTTACACATAGGCTTATGTTAGAGCCACAATTTTCCACCATTGTGAATTTCACTTGCATTTGAGGATTTTGAATCTGTTTTTGCTCAGCAAATCTCCTGAATGGTAACACTGAAATAATCCTTATACAACGATGGAACTGCAACCTCATCTCCAGTAACTGTGACAAACATCACTGTAATATTTACAGGGGGAAAATGTTCATCAAGGGTGAAATGCAGAGATGCATTAAAACATCAAACATTAAAAAAAAAAGGCAGCTGAAGCTGCTTAATTGCTTTGCTTAGAAAGACTAATGTAATGTCTGAAGAAGTAATCCCTAAATAAGTTAGGAGGTGAGATCTTTCAAAGGAGGAAAAAACCAAGGCATAGACCTATCAGGGAATTCAATGATGAGACTGTCAAGAGCAGTAAAGCTGATGTGTTGTTATATGCCTTTGGGAGAGATTTCTTGGTATTGTGTCTTAATGTAGTGAAAATAAATTTCATCGGGTGAACACTTTGCATTATTCTACTTGAACCCAAAAGTTTCCTCTGACATAGGATTGGGGGTGTCTGTCAAAAATGTCTTACTCTTCGTATTGCTTTATTCAGTGTAAGAACGAACATGGCTGTAGAGGATGGAGTATGGAGAGGCCATCCCTCTGTGGTGCTTAACTGGCACATTCTTCTGTGCAAAACCAAGTAAGTTGTGGCAGCTGGAGCAGGATGGTGGAAAGGAAAAAACAGGAGAGCAATAGAGTGCGGGAGAAGGTACAGTAGTGTATGGTGGAGGGAGGTTTAGGTGGGTTGTGGTGTTGGCAGGGAGGCAAGAAATGCTCTTGGTAAGAAAGGCCAGATGAGTCTGACACCAGGGCTGTGAGAGGGGAATGGGAGATGGAGAAACAGGCCCTAGGCTTTGAAATGAGGTATGTCAAAAGGAGGACAGAGCAGCGGAGATGCCAAATGAAGCCAACTTCTACAGAGCTTTTTTGTGATATTTGGCTGCTGTCTGGAGTTTTTAGGGTTGCTTTTAGTGTGTGAACTGCTGCTCCACATTCCTTCCCCTGAGCACCTACAGCAGGGTTTTCTGGTTGACAGTCCCTGCATCAGGGGGAAGGAGAACACTTTGGTGTTTCCCGGGCTACCAACGTTTCGCTGGGGATGTTACTGCGGGGAGAGCGCTGGAGTTTGCCGCTCCTGTGCCCCAAACACGGTGGTGTTCTCGCCGTTCCCTCAGATCTGACACCCCCTCCCCCGATTGCTTGCGTCTGACTCATTCGCTGGTGCTTGTGCAGAGCAGGGCGGGGGGGGGGGGGGGGGGGGTGGAATGGGGGAGAAGCCTTCAAAGTATCCGCGGCTGGTCTCGGTTTGACAGGGCGGGCGTGAGCTGCGCCCCTGCAAGGGCGGCGGTACCGGGGGCGGCGGAGCGGAGCGGGCCGGGCGCAGCCCGCAGCGTCGCGCAGGCGGCCCCGGGTGGAGTCCGCCGCACCTCCCGGAGTCCGTGCCGCCAGTCCCCACTGCTTCCAGGGAGCCGAGAGCAGCGCGAGGGCTCCGTGCCTGCCATCCTGGGGAACTGCTGCGGCAATATCGCAATTTAAAAGAAAAAAAACGAAGAGGAAAAAAAAAAAAAAAAAAAAAATGAAGACGCTTAAATGCCTCCTGCCAAAAGCAGAGAGCGAATCTCAGTTGCAATGGCTCTGCTGAAACTTGATTATGCGGGATTTCAAGCGATAAAGAGCTGCCGGGCTGCTATTTACTGCGGTGGGAACAAGTTGCAGTATGAAATCCACGCGTTAAGGGACCTGTTTTCCACTTCATTGTTTGCAGAGGAATCTACTGAAATGACTTTGAGGATCTTTAAAAAAGAACTATGTGGAGGGAGAATGCAGTAAGTATGGCCTTTGTGGGGAGCCCGGATCGCGCCCAGCTCTGGGGCAGGGGCGCGAAGCCCCGGGTGCCGCGCAGGGCTCTCGGCGGTGCTCGGCTGCGCTCCGAGTTCTCCGCCACCCAGTTAGGGAATGCCGGCTGCTTTGCCTGGCGCGCCGGCGTCCTACATAGAGCTGGGGTTGCTTGAAGAACTGTCTTCATGCATATTTACGGGAATTGTGAATGAAAAAAACTAGAGCAATCGAGCTTTCCGTGGCCGGCTCTGCTGTAGTGTCTCTCTGGGTCTGTTTATGGTAAATTGGGAATGAAGCTGTTCTGTTTCAGGAGCAAAAAGAGCTTTATACCATACCGCTTTAGCGGTGCTCCAGGTTATGCTTGTTTTGAACCTGCCGAAAAAACTCCTGCCCTTGATCATGTTAATTAGTTTGCTTCTAGCTGCGCTTTCCAGGTTGGATGCCTCTTCCCTTAGAGCCCCAAACCGTCCATCTCACTAGGAAGCAAACGGGCAGTTGGGAGCCCAGGATTTTTCCTGACCTGGATAATATGAGGGACGTACCCCGGACAGCTGTGGGCTCACGGAGCTGCTTTTAGCAAAGAGCTGAAATCTCTTTCTAAGTGAAGGGGGGAACTTTTGAGTGCAGTCAGTTTATTTCCGTTCACATACCACAGGCGATTGAAGTATATTTCTTTTTCTCTCCTGTCAAATCTGCAGCCTGACTAACGGCATCTCCTCGTCTCCTCCCCCCGCTGTCCCGTCCCGTCCCCCCCGTCCCCCCCCACCCGCTTGTACAGCCCTCCCTTGCCTGTCTCCCTCTCCACGTAGCTGCCCTCCCGGGATGCGATGTCGCTCGCAGGCTACGGCGGGGATCACGCGTGCGGCCGGCGGCGCGGAGGCCGCCCCTGAGCTCGGGCTGCGAGGGGCGCGTCATGCCCGCGGTCGCGACATGTCCTGCAGCGACACCGACAGCAGCACCGGAACCTCCCGCAGCCGCCGCCGCTCCGTCTCCTGAGGCGCTGGGTACGTGCGGCCCCCAGCCCGCAGGGGGCGCCCGAGCGCCGCAGCCGGCCCGGCCGAGCGCGCTCCTGAGCGCGGGCAGCGAGCGGGGGGCTTGGAATGGGGGGGCTGGGAATGGGGGGCTGGGAATGGGGGGGCTGGGAATGGGGGG
>CM031870.1:9700172-9815904 GCA_018697195.1 Certhia americana
GGCTGGGAATGGGGGGGCTGGGAATGGGGGGGCTGGGAATGGGGGGGGTTGGAATGGGGGGGGCTGGGAATGGGGGGCTCGGAATGAGGGGCTCGGAGCGAGGGGCTCGGAGCGAGGGGCTCGGAGCTGGGGGGCTCGGAGCGGGGGGCTCGGGGCTCGGGGTCCTGAGGCTTCCTTGGCCTCGAGGGGAAGCCGGGGCATTTCGGTTTGCTGTTCCACCGTGCTCCGCTGCTGTGGCGGCGGTCGTAGGAGCCTAGCCCGCAGTGAATCAGGCAGAACAGCGGTACTGATGGGCAGTTAAATGCTCTGTGGAGTGTTCCTCTCCTTATGTGCCCCGAAAGGAGGGGGTGATGCTGCAAACCCGTGTCGGGCTGTGTGTTTCAGCAGGAGACGGCTCTGACTGAGGATGGAGATAGGGCTGGCAGGACGAAAGGGGAGATCTGAAAAATGACACCCCTGATTGGACAGCCCCGCTTGTGTGTTCTGCGTGACGCTTTGCAACAAGCTTGGCTTTATGTGGCATAGGGACTCCCTTCTTGCAGCTAGCAGAGAGCCAGTTATGGGGGTGGAAATCTCTCGGGGCGCAGAAACGGGAGGGGGGAGAGATCTTCCAGAGTCAGACCTCTTCTCCTTTTCCCTCCTTCAGATAGTTCACATCCATTCTTTGGCTCATCTCTCCCCATCCTACTCCATCTATATTCAGCCCCCTACAGAGATTCAGTGAAGACATGAGGTAACCAGTGCAGCGATGGGTGATCCATTTATGGAACACCCTCCCCTTCAAGGCTAGAGACAACTTTGTGTCCGAGATCAGCAGTTCTGAGATGCTCAAGTTCTGAATGCTGCATGAGAGGACAGAAAAGAATTAAAATAGAATATTGTGCTTTTGAATCTGTTCCAGAAATGAAGTAGGATTCCTTAAGCAGCGGCTGCCTAGGAGAGATCTTCTGAAATAAAACAGCATGGGTTTGGGATGCTGTGAGATGTATGGAGTATGTGGACTGGGGTTTCCAGCAGACCTCTGGCTCACTTCTCTCTTTTTGAGCTAAAATACCTCTTTCTGTTAGACCGTAACTAAAGTTTAAATAGAAGACCAGGATGAAGGAAATATCCCGGATGGAAAAAGATTTCTTTTACCTATTTTAAGCACAGCAAAGTTAAAGAGAAAGATGATAATGCTTTTTTTTTTTTAAAAATTTTTTTTTTTTTTTTAATTGTGTCAGTCATTTTAATTTTGTGGGCTATCTAGGAAGAATGTTAATGGGTCTTTTCTCTGAACTTCTGCTACAGTTTTTGCCTTGTGCATGAAAGACTAGCTGGAATACTATCATTATCAAGCCAAGTTTTTGATAGGATATAAGAGGCTTGACTTGGAACTAAGGTGAAGGATGCATTATAAAAAGCTGCTAAAGCTTTTTAAACAGAAAGCCAGAAGCTTTCTGTTTAAAACCTTCTTTGAAGATACACAGTATATATATATTTTTCTCTATGTTCTTCTTATGCATTATGATTGCTTTTACAGGGGATAAAGCTGGCAAAGATGAGGAAAATTGGCTGTGCTCTCCTGGTACTTCAAGTTCTTCTGGCACCTTTGGATCTTGTTTGTGGAGCAGAGAAAAATTATCCCGTCCTGAACATTGCAGTGATTCTGGGAAGGACCAAGTCTATAACAGAGAGAGATATCAGAGCTCTCTGGACCAGGGAAATGTCAGCAGACCTGACTGTTGATATCAATGTAGTGACCCTTCTTGTGAACCAGACTGACCCTAAGAGCATCATAACACATGTTTGTGACTTGATGTCAGGCACCAAGATCCATGGAGTGGTTTTTGGAGATGACACTGATCAGGAGGCAGTAGCTCAGATTTTGGATTTTATTTCATCTCAGACTTCTATTCCAATTCTTGGAATTCATGGTGGGGCCTCCATGATAATGGCAGATAAGGTAGGAAAATTTATTAAGAGCTCTTGCTATTCTAATGTACTTTATTGTGTTGGTCTCTATCATGAATAACTGCTACAAGCAGTTCAAAAAAGATGCTTTTAGTTGTCTCTCTGTACTTAAAAAAAGAAACAAAGTATGCATAATGGTGTCTGTTGATGGGTCATCAAATATTCAGAAATATTTTGGGGCTTGTGCCTGACACTCAACCTTCTAACAGTATAAAAGCTGCCCTAATGAGGTATTACTCTCCAGCACATGGAATGATGGTCATTCTTTAATACCTTTAATAGCTAATATGATCAATAAACGTAAAACCAGCCTCATGATTTTGAGGATGAGATGTAAAACTATAAGCAGATGTTCTGTGATGCTTATAAGAAATAGCAGGCAATAGACCTGAATGTATTTGGGCGCAACAGTAATAATTGGACAATAATAAGTAAGACTTTAGTGATCCACTACAGTATCTGAATTAAGCAGTCTTTCACACTTGAACCAACTGCATTCCATAGATCTATTGAATTAGATTTTTGCTAACCGGGTACTTCTATTTCCTACTGCAGTTTATGAAAATCCAGTAATGGGTTGTTTGAAATCTGGAGATAATGATAAATGGTTTTTTTGGAAAACATATTTTTGTGTAATCTGTTGTGAGACTGGAAGAGCAAAAGTGACTCATGTCTCAAGTTCCTTAAGGTTGTAACAATTTTTAAGAACTCCTTGCTGGCATTGCAATATTGTGAGGTGATTGCTGCTGTTCCTGAAACAGGCACTTATGGAGCTGAGCACTGCTGGGGACTCTGCCTTGCCTGAAAGCCAGAGGAGCTCCCACTGTGGTGTTAGAGAGGAGAGCTCAAAGAGAGAGTGCAGATGACAGAAGTCACTGGTTAGCCAGCACACAAGGATCTTTAATTGTAACTTATTTCCTGATATTTCCATACTTTAGGGTCCCTTATTCATTGACTATTATTATGTCTTATGAGTGACTTGAATAGTAAAAGGCTCTCTGGATACATATGAGAAGGAAGTGGTCCAGATACATTATTTTGTGAAGTAAGGGGGAAGAAGAAGCAGAATTAGTTATGACTGAAGAATCAGCTTTGAACTTTGGAAACTTTTTACCTCTGGAAAAGACTTTTTTTTCTATTGGGTAAGAGGTCTGTTTCTTTTGGTATTTTGAATGATCTTCTTTTAGAACTTGTCATGCAAGGAGGAGACAATAAGTGTTGAATTATCGCAGAGATCCTATATCAATGGCTTTGACACCTTGATATATACAGAAGATCATTACAATCAATGCTGCTGTCTTAAATGCAATTGCAGTTACCAAATTACAGAGGAAGTTATTTCATGAGCTTTTAAATTACAATGCAGATTTATTTGTCTTTTATAGGTTCACATATGGGTTCATATATGTTTAGTGCTTTTATTTAATACGGATTTCACTTAACTGTCTCTGCCAGTGTAAGAACTCTTGTTCCCAGCCAGGGCTATTTGATGAAACACTGAGAGAAATCCTTACAGAATCATCTTCACTCTTGGGAGCAGATGCAGGATGTTATTGATACAGACCTATTTTTACTTTTTCATAAGAGCCCTTAGAAAATGAAACAGTCTAATTTTTTTTTGTCTCAGTAAATTATTACTATTTTCACTGTATGATAATATTATCATTATTGTATCACTGTCTTTTATTTTAGGGGTCATCATATTTTCATTAAAACTTTCCTGCTGGAATTTCCTTCTAAGATTTCCATTTGGGAAATCAAAATTATCTTTTGTGTGTTAAAACAATCTAACAGAGCAGACTTCAATAGCTTGAATTAGCTGAAGGAATTTTTTGTTCACGTAACTAATTACTGTCTTAATTTTTAACCTGACCTTTGCAATGAGCAATGTCTTGCAACAGTGTTTGGAACATCACAGTAATGAGACTTACATGTGTCACTCAATTAACCATTCATTTAGGAGTGAATTCCTGGGAGATGAAGTTGAAATTCACAGTACTGTCATCAAGGTGGGGAGATAAAATCTGAGGGAGAAGGATTGCAAACATGAAATCTTTCAAGTCACTGTCAGGATTTTAGCTGGCACACGTAGGTGTTGGCTGACTTGTGAAGATTATTGATGCATTGAGATGCCTGGCTATGCAGAGATGCCTGGTCCCACTCCTGCTTGTGGATGTAGTGCTCTGGCACTCTAATAAGGCCATTTCATTTATGTCCTTACTGTATGAGTTCTGTGGTTGTTATGTGGTGCTAAACTCAACTAAACTGATGGCACGGGAATAAGAACTCATCTATAATGCTCAATACTGCTGAAGACTTCACTCAGAGGAGAATAGCTACCATATGAATGACTCAGAGGAGATAAGCTACCATATTCTCTGTAGCTAATAAATATTATGTCAATGTGAATCTTGACTGAAGAGCCATATCTGTAAAAAAAAAAAAGTTTTTATATTTCTAAGAATGAGATATGGTCACATTTGGAGTTTGCAGTGATTAATTCAGGGCGTACAGCTTTTGAAGCACTGAGTCCCTGTCTGAACATCTGGGGTGAGTGGTGTGTTGTCTAGACTGCCTCCTTCACCAGCCCAGCTCTGCTTCAGTTTGTTGAGAGTTCACTTGCCCCATCTGAGGAGATATTTTACATGATTCATATATGTAAAACAGACAGGCATATGAAGCCAACCAAATGGGAATGTTTTCTGAATCTCGCTGATCTATTTTCACTTGACATCAGCTGTCCAAACCCTACCAACAAACCAATGGGACACCTGGGGGTGTATGGCACTTACCTAATCCTGACTGTGCTGCAGAGATACCCTTTGACAGTGCCACATGCTCTGCTCCAGCTGATTTTGTCAACTGCTCTTGGCAGGAACATTCCTGCCAATGAACCTGCTCCTTGGCTTTGGTCCCCAATTCTGCCACGTGCTTCAAACATATTCAGATGTGGATAGTCTTCTGAAACAAGATGAGACTTGTCTGGGGCATCTGTGCCAGCCTGCTGTGCATCAGCGTCCCTTGGAGGATGCTGAAAACAGGCTGGCTGTTTATTTGTCTTGTATCTCTTGACATTTGAGACATCTCAACACAAACATTACTTAGGAACGGTTATTAACTTGAGCATTTGGTTTCAAGCATAGTGGCCTTTATTTCACCACATGCTATGATTATGATGATTGTATTTGCAATACATTTTTTTTAAAACATCTTGGTTAGTTGTCAATGCTAAAAGACTTGCTTCCTCACATATGGGAAAAAAAAAATATCCCTATGTATTGTAAATATATCCAGGAATATTTAGTGTCTTTGAACCACGCTGTTTTTTCCTATTGCAGACCTAAATCTTTTTATAAGTCTTTCTGGAAGACATAATTTGAGGCAGTTTATTGTTGTGGAAGTACTCACAGTTATAACATAGTCAAGAAGTGTTAAAGGTGAGGGCAATTTTCCAGAAGGGCTATCACAAAGTGATACTTCTTGAAACAGATCTGGAAATGTTATGCGAAATAACTAACTGCTTTTCCAAATGCACGTACTATATATTATTGCATAATGATTCTGCGAGAGCCTGGAGGTTAGGCAGGATTGCTAGAGGTTGTCTAACCCAGCCCTAGCTCTCTTTACGAGCTAATATCAAAATCAGATCATCCAGTCAAAGTTTGAATATCTCTCTGGAAGTAGGTAACACAGCCTCTCTGGGCAATCTGTTTCAGTAATTAACTTCTCTCAGCATGCAAATATTTTCCTTTTATCTTATTAGAATTTCCCTTGATACCACAGACTTTTGTTCTTTTGCTGTGAATCTTGAGTTCAACTCTGTCTCAGTGCAGAGGTAGGCTGCAATTACAACACTCCTTACCTGTCACATTCCTGGGGAAAAAGTTCCTTCAGCCCTTAATTGCGCTTGCAGTCTTTCGGATTTGCTTGGATATATTTGTATCCTGTATGTGGAGACCCCAGAGAGTACAGGGGTCTGCAGATATGGCCTGGTGAGTCCTGCGAGGGGAACAGTCCTTCCCTGGAGCAGCTGCTGTGCTGCTGCTGCCGCAGCCTCGTTCGGCTGTACCACCGAGAGGGTGCACTGCTGACTCATGTTCAGACCCCGTCCCCTGGAGCACTGCCTATTTATGAACTGGGATAGTTCATAAATAAACCATCTAATTGCTAATAGGCACTGAGTGAAACTATACTTTGAAATCTCTCATTCTTTTGGTGGTGATTTTTTAGGTACTTTAGTGAAATACTTGCAGATGTTTGCATTACTTGCATTACTTAATTTTCAGCTCATTATAGGTATAGCTGGAATTGCTTTGTTTTAGCTCATTTGAGAAGCAAAAAACTGTGCTCCACTTGTGCGAACCAGAGCTCTAAGCAGCTGTGATCAGAGCCCACCCAGACTCCTGCCTCTGGAGCATTTATGCTCCCTTATCTGTACTTGACTTGGTTGACGATCTTAAAGTTCCTCCACACATCTTCCAGCTTCTTCAACAAATTTCTCCATGGCACAGTGATTCTCTAAAGGACCAAAATGATTCAAAAGCCACACTTAACTTTTGTACTATGTGTAAGTGTGCTTCAACTCTTAATGCTTTCAAAATTATTTGATGGATGGCACGGGGGTGTTGTATTTTTTTTATTGTAGAATCTTTTCTGGAGGTCATACTACATGGAATGTGCTTATTAATTCATATGTCTGCCATATGCATATATAGATTTCTGTCCAGCCTGTTTAGTTGGCTTGTAAAAGCAGTTCTATATTTCATTATAGAAAATTGTAAATTTAAGATTTTCTATAATACCAGCTTTTCATTCCCGCCCTTATTGAAAACTGATGTATATGGCACTATGTGTCAGAGCATGATATTCACTTTGTTACTGTAAAAGACTAGAAGATTAAACCATAGGTTAGTAAATACTTTAGTGCAAACATATCATATATCTCATATAACTGCTGTTTCAGGTCTAGACATAGTAGCTTGCACTGCTACATAGTCTGTTGCACACAATTTTTCCAGCTTCTGACTCATTTAAAAAAGCAATTGAATTTGATTTTCTTCCCTTCTAGCTGTATGAATAACCTTCAGATATTTTAATTTTTCTTTTCAGCTGCAATAGAAATGTAGCACTGAATTGCAAATCTGTTTGCTTGTCCATATCCATGAAAGCCAATCTATATATACTTTCAAGGAAGTCTTGCACATCCATAAGATTTTTAGACATAGAATGTAATTGTACCTTTTACACACATGCTGTAATCATGTTGTAATCAGTGGTCTTAAATAGTTAAAAATGTGCCTGAGATTTGTCCTGCTGAGGGGAATGAAGTGAGCGGATACATATCCCTTGATTTTCTTCCTCAGAAAGCTGTGCTATGCGAGGCTGAGATGGTTGGGATAGAGCCTGCTGGTTTAGACATTGCTGTTCCTGTACTGGCATGGCTGGGAGTGTTTGCTGCTTTCAGCTGGGTCTTGGAACTCAGAGGAGCATTATATTAATGATGTAAGCTTTGCTTTCTTGCTCCCACTCCTTTTTCTAAACAGTTCTCCTAGCAATTTCTGAGGTGATTATATTTACTCCTCATTCTCTTGTCCACGTAAGTTTATCCCTCTTAATTCAGTGAAGGAAAACATGGATGAATTTCTGGAAAACTGCAAGAGTAGATTTGAACTGTCACTCTTATGGAGCTCAATGGAGGGATATTTAGTTTAATTTTCCAAAGTAGAAGGAAGATAGTTTTGAAAAGATTAGGAATATTGATAACTAATGAGCAGGTTGTAGGAAGTGGACGTCTTCTTGAGTTTGCTTGATTTTTTATGCAGTTTAGGGGGGGCTAAGTTCCTCATATTTTAGTTTGCTTAAATTTAAAGCTGCAGCTGAGGTGAAGGTGCAGGGTTGGTTTCTACACACCACACATTTAGGAGAGAAGAGTATTTGACTTCAGTCCTTTGTAGTAAGCTATATATTTTCATCTCAAAGGTACTGTTTTCTTTCTCTTCAGACTATTTTTACAGTTTTGAAAATAGAAATCCTTAAGTATCTTTGTTTTGAGCAACAGCACCTTAAAACTTCTAGCAAGTCCCTGTTGTGGAACACCCATGCAATCACTCCAAACTATTGCCTGCCTGTGGGTAATTACAACACAGTAGACTCCTGGGCTGTGAAAGTAGGACACAAGACTTCCAGCATGATTTTCAGCTTGCAGAAATTCCTGGTGACATCTTTGGAAATTTTTCCCAAGAACACTCTCAAATACAAAATCAAAAATTACTTCTTTTAAGCTATAAAATAATTATAGACCAATATAAAATAAATAACAAGTTTCTGGCAATTAGAATATATCCAGAATGTACCTGAAAGTATAAAATTATGCAGTGAACAGAAGGGCTTTGATATAATGTCAAACACATATTTTGTGTTTCATCTATTAATTATTTTTGAGGATGCTTAGATTATTTGAATAGACAGTTCATTAGTGTGTTTTGTGACTTATTTGAACTAACAATTTAATTTCAAAAATTTCTTTATAATTTTTTGATCTTGCTTGGAAGACTGTGGGATAGATCTGCCTACGTGGTGATGGTATAAAGGGCTTTGTAAAAATGCACGTAAAAACTTCGCAGCCTGTAGCTTTTATTTTTTACAAATCTGTGGTCGTCTGGTTTGTGTGTACTTTTTCTCTTCCTCTCTTCTCTCCTCCTTCCTTCTCTGCCTCTACTTTTTCCTGGAGCTATGAAGTTGTGTGGATTTTTCTGAGGGAGCCCAGCCTGGATTGTCTCCACACCATCTGTCACCATATTGTTTGTTTAAATCCTTGAGATATTTTCTTCTGTACTTCACTGAAATAAATACATAAAACTGCAGCAGCATCATTGGCTACTTATATTAGATTTAGACTTAATGTCCTTAGGAGAAAACTCCTGTGCTTGCAATTGAGGGGCATAAGCTGGAGGCACAGTTTATAAAACTGTATATAGTTTAATTCTTTGAGTGCAGAGCTCCAGTTCTGCAGTGCATTCACCCCCTAGCCCTGGCCCCTCTGGCTTCTCAAGGGGGACACCGAGCTGGGGTTCTCATGGTCCAGGAGAGACAATGCTGCTCGTGGGTTATGCTCCCCACTCTTTCAAGAAAAATGTTTTGTCCCCTTCAGTAAATGTGGGACGTACCTTCCTGTGTCCTGAGGCTTGATATTCTGGGTCAGGAAAAAGGTGAAACTTGCAGGCTCTGTGAAACCAGAACTGGAAATAAGATTAGTTAGTTAGAAGGGGGAATGTTTTGGAGAGAAATTGAAGTGTGCAGAAGAAATGTAGTACAAAAGCTGAACAACAAACAGGAAAATGAGTTTTGCTGATAAGCAAGTGTGATAGTCCAAGCTGCTCATGGAGGTTGGTTGGTGCCCAACAGCTCTAAGAGTATGATATGCAGTTAATATTATCTCCTTTTTCCCTATAACAATTTTTCCTGTACATTCCATACACATGAAGCTTAAGTGATCAAAAAGCCTAAGTATTTGGAGGGAGGAGGAGGTTCCAGGTGTACAAGTTGTCTCTTATTTGGGAAAGAGCAAAATTACTCTGGAAAAAGGTCTGCACTTTCTGGGACTCAACCATCATCACTTCTGGGCTGAGGGGTAAAGGGCTCCCTGATCAACCATTGTGAATGATTTAATCCTCTTGAAAAAGGAATGGTTTCTAGTCCAAATTTCTTGCTAAGATTTTATTTGCATTCTGATTTTTTCAGCCTCACTTACATGGATTAGAGAAATAATTCATAAATGTATATATGTAGATGGTTTGTGTAATCCATCTCTTTTCTGTTCTCATCTTCGACAGCTACAGAGACTGAACTAAGATTAGAAAATCCAGCAATGTACCTGAGGTCAGACTGGTCATAAACTTCTAGAGCATGGCAGTAACTCCATTTGGTCGTACATTGGTCAATCTTGATTAGCAAGATTAACATATTTTTGGACAGGTGCGGATTCAAAGCAGAGGTACACTTCCTTCTGGCTCTGACACACTGAGAAACACATTAATAGGCTCTTGATGAGATTTGACTAAAATGCTGTAATATTCTCCATATGGCTCCAAAACAATCCCCTTTTTTTTTTTTTCTTTTTGTACGATGTCTTTTGTTTCATATTTGGTCATGATCAGACCTGAGAAATCAAGGTCTGGTGTTTGGTATACATGCAGGCTCTTTTTCCTGCTTTCGCCTGGATTCCACTGCTGAAGGGGGAGAAGGAAGGGTGAGAGAAAGACAGGTGGCAATCTTCATGCTTTTAATATTTTTCAAGTACATTAATTTGCCTACTCCTTGGGATGGAGCCTACAGGTAGTGGTGCTTTAGTGTGCTGCACTGGCTAACATTAGTGTAATTTTCCAGTAGGATCACATACCATAGCCATTTTGGAGTAGCTTGGATGAAGTAGATTTTTTTTCAGAGTAATACCATATATCTCTCAACTTTCTGCATCCCTTGATTTGGGTATTGAGTAAGCTCTCTTGGAGAGGTGCTTCATTACCAGATGACACCTCAGTCAGTGTTTTGGGCTTCCTATCTCCATCATAGGTTTGGGAAAGTAATTTCCTTCTAGGCTTTTAATGAAGATAGGCTGAACCGTTTCCTTGTCACAAGTTCTTGCTGCAGCATGACTGAGAGCACCAGTTCTTGTCTTGCTACATGGACTCTGCTCAGTGTTTGTGATTGTTTATAACCTGCCTTTTGTGCATGTTGCAGCAAGATATTTCTGTAAACATGTTTCATTCAAAGGATTGCTGGGTGGAAAGCTGCTTTTATTTTTCCTTTTCTTAATAGTGGTGGTTTGTTTTTACTAACTTTTGTCCTAACTTTTGGTTCAAGATTTCTGTGACTTTATTGATGGAAAGTTTTGTCTATTTGTGCTGAGCAGTTTGCCTTTCCACGTGACTAAATTAGCAATAGGACTGCTTTGTTTTCACTGCATTGATTTTGTGTCTAGTGGAAACATGCTGTGTATGTACAACCACTATGAAAGAAAGGGCAGGGATTTTATAACCACCTTTCTGCTTAACAGAACTTGCAACACCATTAGGTATGACAGAAAATAGAATTAAGATAATCTGTTTTAAGTAAGAAGTTGCTTTTAGGATTTACAGAAACATAAAATTACCAGAAAAATTGCATGTTATTTTTTGTATGTGAGGCTAATTAAGAGTTCTGAGTAAAATGTGTTGGCATAAGCATCAGAGCTATATGAATTAGCTAATTGGGATGAGATAAGGCTTGTGAATTCATCATAAGAAAACAGATGCCACAATGATGAGAAGTGTCTGTATTTTAGTCAAGTACCTTTTAGGATGGTCTGGTTTATTTTCAGCAGTCACATTATTTTTGTAGGAAACAAGCTAACCCTGTCCTTTCTTTTGTTTTGATGTTTGCCGTCATCTCTTCTATCCTTTATCTCTATTTAAGTACTGTTATCTGCAAAAAGGCTCACATTTCCTTTTGTAGAATCTGGTTTCTGGAGAAAGATGTGGATGGCTCAGCTGCTTAGCATGTGAACCTTTAATCTCTGTCCCTTAACTATGTTACAGCAAACTGGTACAGAAGTTGTAAAAAGAAATACTTGCTTTCTTCACCCGTCTTTAGACTGGATTTTCCTTATCCACTAGTCCATTGTCTGGCAACCTCCTTGATCCAAGAGCTACTTCCAAACACCCTGCTCTGATGAAGCCTTTAGCTGCACCCCATCCATTTGCTATTCCACTTTATTCTTGACTATCATGGTAGTTAGAATGGACTTTTTTTTCCCCATTTATTGCCTTAGTTCACTTCTAGCAGAAGCAAAGGTGGGTAGGAGAAAATGCACCTCTGCTTAAGATACTTTATCCCTGAATTTTAGGAATATTGTGACTCTTTCAGTGTACACAGAGCACAGAAGACAGTTGCTAAAATCATCTTAATTAGAGGAAATAAAAATTCTCTGGGGTCCCATAATTAAAAACTATGAATTTAAGCCAAACCTATTTCTATTTATTAAGCAGGAAATAAAGGAAAGGAGTATGAAGTGAACCAGGTGAGCTACGGCCGTGTTGGTGGGGAACTGAGGTGGTGACAAAACAGAAAGAAAAATTACTGATGAAAGTTAGTAGAAAACTTTTTGTAGAAAACAGTATGAGAAAACCAGAATTACTCAAAATTCTGAACAGTTTCTATTGCTGTCTCTTCAGGGTTCCTCACCTTGGGATTTTGTGCAATCCTTTTCAGTCATTCCTTCTGCATTCATTGACTACTTTACATAATTGTACAGGGAGGTGATTGCTTTTCCTGTTGCAATGTGAGGAGTCTGGGCTGTAGTTAACCATCTGGAAATTGATGTCTTGGAGTGTTTACTTGTATCCATTCTAATGCAACTTAAGATTTCCTTACTGCTCTTGTTTTTCTCCTTTAGTATAACCTCTGAGACAGTGAGTCTATTATAGGCTTCCCTGAAGTAAAATCCTCCTCTTGTTTTGCTGTGCACTTGGCTGGCTACTGATGCTGTTCTGTGTAAGCATTCATTCCTATTAAAATGGAAGGAGTTTTCACTAATTCTCTGATTTGTACTAATATAAGTACTTGCATCTGTGTTCACTGTGTTCAGGTGCTTTGTGGGAGCGACTACTACCTTGCATTTTTTAGGAATTTGAGTCTCAAAGTATATTCATAATTCCCTTTTATAATTTAATTCAGTTCTGAATTTTGCATCTCCCATTAGGCCCATTAGAATACTTGTGGAGAGGACAGACTGACAGGAAAAAAAAAAAAAGGAAAGCACATTTCTTCCCATGGTGTTAGATGACTGTTAATTTTGTAGTTTTCCCTGTATGTGAATGTGTTGTGCTGTTACTTTAAAAATAGCGTTCTGAGACACAGGTTCTCTGGCACTTCATACGTAGATTGTTTTTATGTACACTGAACAAAGTTCTGATCCTGAATGACACAAATCCTGATGTTGTCTAAGTGACTACTTGAATCATGACGTTGAAAATGAACAGTGTCTGCAGAGAACAGAGCACAGGGAAAAGCCAGACAAGGACAGCCTTAGGTCTTTGAAGGGTGAGCTCACTTGTGAAGGGGAAAATACAAGTTACATGATCCCCTCCACACTTTGGGTTAGGTAAAGACAAAAATGATCCTTCGTAGCCATTTCCAGATGTACTTACCATATCATTTTTACCAGTCTTAACAACTGCAAAAGTAATGTCACATATTTTCTAAACTTTTTTCAGGCTTCAGGCTTGCAATCTCTTGCATTCCTGTTGTTCTTTACTATCCATCACTATTTTATAGTATAAGAGTAACTGAAATATTTCCAATGATAAGTGAAAAAAATGACACTAAATAGATGGCTTAGGACAGGTGAAAATAATAAAGAAAAATCATGTTATAATATCCTGAACGATTGCTCAGTATCTTCTCACTGCATACAGATATTTTCAGATTCATGATTTCTTATAAAAACACATCACATGATCTCTGAATAAAAATTTAAATGAATGTGCAGGAAGTTTATGTAGATGTCACCTGCAATATCTGTGTCTTTACTGGTAATTGAAAGCCTTACCAATCTTTAGTGTGCTTATGTAAATAGTTTTAAGTTATTCTTTCTATATAAAAAGTTCCTTTCTGGTATGGGGTGACTCTTGGCTTAAGAGAAGCTGGTTTTTGATTTATTGTTTTTACAGTATGAGGCAAAGATCTTAAAATAGGGAGAGATTTCAGGCAATAATAAAATGTAATAGTCCACCTCAGAAATCTTTATTCCAGTGCAGGCCCTATTGATTTGTTAAGCAGCAGTCGAGCCCTCAGTGGACACTGCCTGAAAGCAGTGGAAAACTTAAGCTAAAATAAGAACAAACTTTGCTCATTTCCCACACTCTACTGCATTTTTTTTACTGTATGAAGTAGTTTATAGGCATGCAAAACCTTAGTTTTAAGTAAGTTAAGCAGAAAAAAGCTCTAGGTCAGCAAATGCACTTCTAAAAGCTGAGGAGCAAACTGTGACCAGGAAAAGATAGCATGCAGGTCATATACAAGTCCACATGGAAAACAAAATCACGCTTGTGGGACTGTGACTTTGGTGTGATTGATTTCATTGGGAAGTAAAGGACGAAGAACAAGTGCAATGTAAGCAAATGCTTTAAATAATTAGTCCTTTAATGCTTATTTAATTTCTTTTCCTGAAGATTTGAATGATGCCATGTAAAGAGATAATGAAGGAGGGTTTTCCATTCTAATGAGGGGCTTAATATATTCTTTATGTAACAGCCATAAAGATGCAGACATAGTCTTGTAATATCTGAGATGGAAAGGCACCCAATAGACTTAAAGCATTTTCTGCTTGGAAGAGCAATCTCTAGTTAAAGGAATGATTTGGTTTGTTAAGGGCTGTATTTGGGGTGTTCTCTCTCATGATATACTGGATTGCTAGTGAAATACCCTGTTGACAAGCTACTTGGTTTTATTATAGTTAAACCTGATCGCTTATTTTCTGCCTTACTGGGTCATTTTGACATTTCATTTGCATATTCCACCAAGTTAAAATTCTGGTATTAAAACAGCTTTTCTAATTCAGCTCAGATGGTGGAATATTTTCCTTCTTAACAAGCATTCTAGTTTGTATTAAAAAAAAAAATTCTCATTCCCTTAGTTTCTTTTTAAATCAAGTATGTACAGTAAGCTTGGCTCCCTATTGAGCTGATTTAATGATTTGTTTTTACCATCTGCAGAAAGCCAGTTCCCAAAGTAACTTCAAAGAGCCTTGCCTGAGTAAAAGCTCCAGATTTGGAGCAACAAAGATTACAGAAATATGCTTATGCAACTTCTTGAAACCTCTGACTGTCTTGACATGGAGAATACAATTGAATATTTCCCTGTATTATTCTGTTACTATAGACCTTAAATATTTGTAACTGAGAGTTTTGTTGCCACTTTGCTTTTGCCTCCCATGGTGACTGCACAGTGTGATGTGTTACACAAGGGCACAGACATGGCATTTATAGGCTCAAGGGGATCACTAGTGTTCTGGGTCTTGAAGTGGTCTTTCATGTAACTCCAACAAGAAAACAACCATAAAATTCAGCCTTGATGTAAATTGTGTATAGACAAATCTGAAGACTTGCATCAGCAGCAAATACAGACTATTTGTAATATTTTAGATTTGTGGAGGATTTAATCAAATGATGAAGAAGCTTCAAGTGAAATGTCTCCTTGGAGAGTGGTAACCTCCCTTCTTAATTTTTAAAATTTCCTATGTTGACATGTGTAATCTCTCAGTTTGCTGAAAATAAAGTCAATCCCCTGCCCAATACAGGTAGATAGATATGGGATGCATATTCTAATGGTTATGTCATGTTTTTGAGTGCAGTAGCAAACTTAAAATAGTTAAATTTGCCAGTGTTTGTGAGAATCTACTTCATGTTAAGGTCAATATAAGTAATTGTCTTTTATTTCTGTGGTCTTCCTCACTAGTGACTGTTCCTTATTGATGACATTTCTGTCCAGTGGTTGTCATCATCACTTTGGAGAAAAACTGATTCTTTTTGTAATTTTTTTTCCTTTTTGTGTTTTTTTTTTTTTTTTTTAGAGAAAACTATCCGAAAATCAGTGTGTCTGGGATTTGTCCCAGACTAATTTCCTGTGGAGAGAAGAGTTATGAGAGTTTGGTCTCAGTACAACAACTCTTCTGGATTATAATATTTGTCAGTGGAAACACACTACTTTGGTTTTAACTGCAGCTATTTCAGATCTTAATTTTTGGCTTAATCAAATCCCTAGCACAAGCAAATCTAATTCTGGCATACTATTTCGATTGCACAGACTTTCATTTCTGACTAAGGATTGGAAGGATTAACCCAGATTTTAGCAGTTCTCTCCATGACTGGGTGGATAGGATTAAAATCTGTGCTGCTCACTGTGGCTTTTTATTCTAGTTTTTGATTAGTTATGTCTGTTGACCAGGATGGGAAATTTTCTGAGGTTAAGACTACAGCTGAGAGAAGTATGGTGAATTCACTGGATTGCATTGTATTTTGATTAAAAATACAGCCCAAACATGCTTTGCCTATTTACTGGATCACAATTTATAGCTTAGCATATTCTAGATTAATTTTGTAGTTTGAAGTATTAATATATATATATATAAAAATTTGTCTTCTTTGAGGCTTTAGAAATACATATTTTAGGAAAAAATAATAGGGTAAAACAGAAATTAACAGGATCCAGTTGTAACATCTTGTTAAGGACTGGCTGAAAGCAGGAAAAAAATTTTGGGCAAGAAGCTGGATGTTCCTGTATTTAATTTCTATCAGGGCAGTTATTAGAAATAGAAAATTTCACTGTGCAGGAAATAGAGAAATTTCTGGAATACTGTCTGCAGTTAGTCTCCCGCCTTTTAAAAATCCCTGATCCTGTAATGAGCTTAGAAATTAGTTACTTCAGTGACCAGAGAATGAAAGTCTCACCTCCAGGAGATGAGGAGAGTTGGTTTTGTTTAATCTCGTAAAAATGATCCTGGGAGGAGGATATGGTGGCTGGATGCAGGAAGAAAACTGATTAAACAATATAAAAGGAGTCAGACATGAAGCTTAGGTGGGAAATTGAAAGTGGTGAATGGTATTTAGATGGGAAACAAAGAAGCTCAGGAATGGCAAGAAGCTGGCTGGTACTATGAATGGAAACCCGTCAATGAAGAAGGATGAGCATGTTCTTCTAGCATGTTCTTTCTAATTCTACATTTTTCTTTACATTTACAGAAAGCTTGAGGTTGAGGAAACCATGCAACACAACAATATAATAACATTGCCTTCAAATCCTTCAGTCAGGCTTACATAAATGTTAGATTGGGTAAAGGTGAAGTGGGAGAAGTAGGATCCTGATGGACTTCTTATCAGACAATCAAGGACTGTACTCATCAGCCTTGGAAAGAGACTGGCCTTGGGATTCTTGTTGAAATATGGCGAACCATGTTCTGAAAATTTTTAAAGCCTCACCTCCTAGAAAAGAACATAACATTTCCCCAGAAATTAAAAGTATCTTTACCTTTTTATGTGAAGCAGAAGAACTTGACTTTTCTTTGGGTATTTCTGCCTTTTTGTATTTTGTTCTTTTGTGCCTCAGACAGCAACAGAATTCTCAAGAGATGTGATGAAGACATACTCTCCACTTGGAAAAATGATGCTGTTGGCTGCTTTTCATCCTGGTCTGATAGGGAAAAAGAGAACCTGATACAAGCCCTGGAGCTACATTGTTGGAAGGTTGCAGCATTCATAACAGAACGCTTGTGCATTCTGTGGTGTAGTCTCAGCCTAAGCTGGAAGTGATGATGTCTGCATGTCAGACATGCTGTGCAGTGCTTTATAGGACCTAAATTTGTGGGCAGTCTGGGTTGCTGTTGCAGCTGAAAACCCAAAACATTACATGTTTTTAATGTCTGTGCTAGATGTTTGTTGCCATTGCATGGTGGCATTTCTGTCTGTAAATAATCAAGTGTTCTAGACCAACTGTTTTTGACACTGAAAAATATTTTGATGAATATTCTGACTTTCATTTAAGACTTTGTTTCATGGACTAAAATTTTTTTGGTTTTTGTTTTTTCTTTTGCTCTGGAGAAAGGGTTTGTAGTGATTGCCATGACACACAGGGGAAGATACCATGGGCTAATACATATATAGCAAATATAACGAGGTGATGATAATGTGATTAATGGAAGTAATCTGGTCAAGGGAGTAGAAATTGCTATATAAGTACAATATTTTCTTTTCACTCTGTCCTGAGGAAAGGATGATTTCAGGTGTCTGTCCACAGAGCTTGCAGAGTCTTCAGCTATGAAGGGTTCTTCAGAGACAACACATTTTATCTGGCCTTGTTGAGTAACTGGAAATAAGTGCAACTATCACTGAGAATTTGATTTAGTTATTGAATAGCTCTTAAGAAAGACTACAGAAGGCAATGCTTTCCAGAATCTGTAGTTTTTCTGCAGATTCGAGCTGTGGAAGGATGGATTCTCAGTACCTGCAAGAAGCTCTCAGGTCATGATACACAGCAGAACATTAGGAAAGGAAGACTGTAAAACTTTAGTTATGCTGCATTGTTTTCTTTCCATTTTCTGAGGCTGTGTTTAAATAATTGAAATTACGTCCTTCCAAGAACAGAATTTTCTTTTTTAATGAAGTGGGAAAAATCTTTTTTCTGATGATTTGCTATGGCTGGAGAGGAAGGTTAAAATGATGTATTAATGAATACTACATATGGTCTACAACACATGGTTAGAATTGTTTGTATTTTTTTCTTCCAAAAAAGGTTGAATTGAATAAAATTCTGTTTCAAAGTGATCAAGCCTGTTTCTTCCCTGAAGCAATTCACACTTTTTCCAGACTTCATTAATACTGGACTTCTAATCTCTTCAGCTCTTACAGCTGTTTCATTTCCAGGCACCATCAGAGGCCAATTATTTTGTTAAAAAATGCTTATTAATGAAATTATGTTACCATGTAGAAAGAAAAGGCCAATGCAGATAAAAAAAAAAAGTGCTTCAGAGAGTTTTAGGTCTTCCTAGCTGTGCTTTTGGGAGAGCAGAAGAAAAAAATCTGGTATAGGATACTCTGTTTTAGTGTTTTGAGTGATGACCCTTTTCTTTCTTTCTTTTTCTTTTTTTTCAGTTGGACTGATGTACAAAGGATGCATCTGTTTGCTTGTACTTTTGTCATTAAACAGGGAGGTATGAGGTGCTGGAAAAAAAATAAGTGTAGCTTTGTGAGGCCCTTTCCAGGCCTTTTGAAGCACATGCCTTAACCTCTGAGTTAGCAAAGGCATTATCACTCAGTATTTCTGTTTTCACTGGTTAACTGATGAGACCTCATGTAGAGTCATGAAACGAAGATGTGTTGCTTAGCACAGCTGATACTCCTGGAACTGCTTCCATGTCCACCAACAAAGCCACATTTGGATTTGTTGGCTTCTTGTTTCTTTTATTGACTGAGGTTTCAATTTTTGATTTTGAGAGGACCACCATCTACTTTCAGCTTTATGTTCATCAAGTCTGTTGTATCTCGATTCCCCTGATCCCTCCCCTGTGCTGCCACTGTCTCTTTGTTCTTGACCTACTTTGCTGGGAGAGCTTTGGAAAAGTATTCTGAGTTTGTCTCTTCCATTTCTTTGCTCTTTTGCTGCATCTGATCTAGTCTGACTGGCACACAGAAGCCCTCAGGGCCAGATGAGTTGCCTATGGTTTGCCTCTGCTTTAAAAGTGAGAGTTGGCGTCCTGCCTCAGTTTCGCTGGAAACACCTTGGAATGGCAGCTGTGCTTTGTCTGCTGTTTTGGACAGAAAACTTGCAGAATTTGCCCTGTGTTTTTTCCAAAGTGAAGATCAATATGCTGCAAAGAGAGAGTAAAACATGAAGAAACATCTAGCAAAGCAGCAGATGAGCGGTCTGATCTCTTCTGTTCAATGCTGCTTTTGAAAAACCTCCACACATTCATAATTGCTAATTTTAGTCCAAGTTAAACGTGATCTCAGAGTCAGACTCTGATTTTCAAAGTTAGCTGTTCTCATGTAAGCCTGTAAATTTATAAGTAACTTTCTGAATGGATATGCAGGAAAATTGGTAGATGTTAAAGGACTTAAGTACAATACAGGGCAGATAGCAGTGTGTAAATAGCTCCTTCTCACATACAAACAGTTGATGCATAAGTTGCTTTCTTTGTTGTCATCTTCTATTGAAGTATTTATGTTCTGATCTTGTCTTTCAGAGGTGATTGTTGAGCCTGTAAGTGATAAATTTACTCAAAAAGTGGTGCAGGTAATATTTAGGCATTTCTGTGACAGGGAGGAATTTGAAAAGTTGCAGGCGTGACTCCTAGAGAAGGGTTATGTCAGGCAGGTTCCTTCACTCCTCCAGGTACCAGGAGGTCTGAAGTTCAGGCTGAGACTTTGTCCAGGGGATGGTAAATCTGCTTTCCTAAACTTCATCTGTGTTTTAGGCATTACAGCAGTTTTTACTTTATCATTATTTCAGTCATGGATGGTTGAAGTGTACTGCAGTGCTACCTTATTCCATGTACTCTCTGCTCAGACACAGCTTTTGTGTATATTGGTAATATTATAGGGTTGAAACAGCAGACATTAGCAGACACCCAGATTTGGAAGGAGAGACTAGCTAAAGAGTTATGACAGAATGGAGCAGATGATGCTATTACTCAGACTGTCAGAAAAATAGTTTCTGTAAATTATATAATTTTAGTCTTTTCAGGGGATGAGGGGAAAAGAATAAATGACCCAACATATTCCCACTCTGGCACTTACTAACTTTTCCCATTTTCTCTTAGTCCAGTGACTAGTGTGTTATTTACCCTACCAGGTATATGAAAATCTGTATTTTCCTCTGGCATGTTGCCATGTTGATTAAAATCCCACTGATCTTGTTCTCTTTGGGAACTGCCTTGATGAAGTTTGAAGTGATGAACTGTGTATTGTCTTCCACTGCAAAAAGTCTATCAGATAAATTAGTTGAAAATCCCAAATGAGAACAAATGCCCTAATAGGGTACTGCACTTGAATATTAATTTTGTTACCAACTATTCCCAGCAGACTTGTAATCTACTGGCTGTTCAAGCAACCTGATTTTTCAGGTCTGAATTATCAGTATGGCAGCAAGTAGCTGTGAATTTAATGTGTGGGTAATGAAATACTCTCCTTCTTTAACTTTTATTGACCTTTCATTGTAGATAGTATACCTTTGATTACTGGAAAGACAAAACAATAAACCAGATAGTGTTATTTATCCTTAGCTTAATTCATCATGTACACACTTGCTTGTGCATTGAGAATAAACCTAAAAAAACTTATTTTGTCTACAGGGATACACTTTACTAGGGTAGATCAGTTGAGCTGAGGTATATGCTGAAACATGAACTGACACCAGTATGGGTGTAAGCTGTTTAGGAAGTGCTCGCATGCTCCTCTGTGAAACAACTCTGAATGTTGCATTAATCCACTGAAAATTAAATTGCAACTGCATGTCATTCAGTAAAGCAGAAAATACCTGGAACTTGAAAGATGCTTTTCTTTTTAAAGAATTTTTTCCTTTTATATTTGAAAGAGTATTCATCTCTCTGCCACTGGCCTACAAAAGACTAGAAATAAATCCCATTCCAGATCTCCAGTTATTATCCTTGCAAAATATCAATGCACTGTATTGTTTAGGGGAAGTTACGACATCTTGTGTCATACAAGGTAACATTAATCAGTCCAATGCAGTGCAGCAACAATCACACCACTGGATCTCATTCTGTTCTTTAGTTTGAGAAGGGTGAGCAGAGCACAGGACAACCACTGGGCAAAACCCAGTGAGGAAAGATTACTGTGCTTTGAAATCTGAAACAAAGCAAGCAGCCTTGGGAGGAGGCTTAACCAGCTGAAGTTCGCTGATGCAGCAGTGGATGTGTGTGAAATTGAAAAGCAAACAGAGCTGTTTGTGTGCAGGCCATGCCTTTCAAGGAGAGAAAATTTGTGTTCCATCTGGGAACAGAGTGTGTCTGTAGAAGAAGGACAAAACTGAGAATTTTTGCTGTGTGCCAGTGTGCAAAGTAAGTCCTGCAAGTAGTGTGCTATTAAATGAGTTGACTTTAGCCCTGAAATATGTATCTTGTTGCCTCTGTTTATTGGATGCAGTATTTTCCCCCTTAAACTTGCTATTTGTTATTAATGATAAATAACATTTTAATTTGCCTTATAACATCAAAGTTAAAATGGCAACATTGGTGAGACTATGGGAAAATATTTGTTTGTGGGGGAAAAATGATTATGTGGAGTATTGTTGAGCCTGTAAGTGATAAATTTTCTCAAAAAGTGGTGCAGGTAATATTCAGGCATTTCTGTGACAGGGAAGAATTTGAAAAGTTGCAGGCGTGACTCCTAGAGAAGGGTTATGTGAGGCAGGTACTAGGTACTCCTCCAGGTACTAGGAGGTCTGAAGTTCAGGCTGAGACTTTGTAAGAGTATTTTATATGTATTATATAAATACAAGTATTATATATGTAAGACTATATAAGAGTATAAGCTCCCAGAGGGAGCAAAAGAAGTGATATTTATTGTATGCATAAATGCATTTTCTGGTTATCATATGAATGGTGTTATAATTGCTAAGAGAATTGTGTTTTATATAGTTCATGCAATGAAATCCATTATTTAACGTAGCTGCATGGTGTCTGCAAATGGACTGCAACTGAAGCAGCACTTCCCATTTTAAGGATATTTTCTTCTTGTTCATGCTAAAAGGTAAAAGCATACAATGTCTACATAAAAGCAATCAACAACTACTTACCAAAGAAGTTTTTAAACGGGAATCTCAACTGATATCACTCCTGTTTGTGTGCTTGTGGGAGGAAATTTAGGTCTTTACAAAAGATTGTTCTTGTCTGGGATACCCTTGAAGTGGTAGCTAAATTTAACTGTCCCTCTCTTGGACTATAGAATAATTTTTTTCTTAAAAGAAAGCAGAAAAGTGCTTTATTTAAAGATAACTGATAGCTTGCCTCTTCCGAATTGTGAATAATGTTAGGATCCCCATCTTGGCCTGCACTACTGAGCTATTTTAAGGAAAGTGCAAATAAAAGCCATAATTCCTCCTGGCACCTCAGGGGTGTAATGGAGGTTTCTGGTAGCATTTCAGTTAAAACAAGTATGTTTACTGGAAAGGATTCCCTCTAGGCATGACTGTCAATCAAAGTATATATAGAGGGTGAGAACCTACTTCCCAGCCTTGGTACCTCCTGGACAGCAAGTTCCAAGCCAGCCAGCATAGGTGATATATAATGCTTGTCCCAAGGATTTTGGATTTACAGCTTGCACACTGACAGGCAAGGTGCTTAAAAATTAGACATGTACGGTCTGTGAGATGAGGCAGAACTTCAGATACTTCAGTGTTCACAGTTTGTAACAAGGTACATGGCAAGGGAAGGCAGCTCAGATGTGATTAAATTTTGGGTCTGGTTGCACAGGAGCACAGTGACATGATGATTCATTTGCTTTGTTTAAGTGGACAATTGTCACTTACACCTCCACAGCTCACTGTAGGGAATGTAACCAATGACACAGAAATGGGTATTTGATGCTTCTTTGAAAAGACGTTATCAGGGACATTACAGCACCTGGCCGGTGGAAATTTGGTTTCAAAGGTTTCGTAATAAAGTGTTCTTCTGCAAGCAGAGTGAAGTTTGCTTTCTTTTTTATTTCTGGCAATTCAAGTTGGTGAGATGTCAAAAGCACTCATTACAGTGACATTAATGGTGACAGTTCCTTCAGAGTGATTGCCTTCTTTTATCAGAGAACACAGGCAGGGCTGGTCTACATGGAGTTTGTCTTGAGGGCACAAGCTGCTGCTTTATACTGCAGATGGGTATCTGGAACTTTCATTGCTTAATTATTTAAAATATGTAACAAAAAAGGTGAGGATTATTATATTCCTAATTGAACTTGTAAATCATAATATGAGAGTCCATCTTTCTCTTATTTTGTATAAGGGATTTGGCTTTTTAGATAGGATGTATAGAACAGGGCATGAAAATGTTTGATTATTATTGTCTTCTTTTTGTGTTAAAGTGACTTTCCTTAAAATACTTCTGCATTTCTTATTTCAGCATTAGAAATGTTTTCATTTTCCCTGCAAAATGGAGAGCCTCAGGGCTCTGTATTCCTCTGCCAAGGCGCATCAAAGTGGGAAAAATTCCAGTATTATTCCCCTGTGGTTAGAGTCCACCTTCATCTAGGACACCAGTTCTAAGTTTTGCTGTAGGTTCTGCTAGTGCCCTACCTCCCAGTTACACCATACAGTTACAAGGCTGTACTTGAAGAGATAATTTGGGCAAGGCATCTCCTCCAGATGACTCCCATTTTACCCATCATTTTACCCTCCTGCTCCCTCCTCCCAGGAGCTCCAGTGACAGCTGTTGCTGGTGGAGATCTCCTGCAGCAACATCTCCAAAATTCAAGCTGATCTTCTTGACTATGTAAATAATTGGTTAAAGCTTCAAGGTCCCAAATCCAGAATAGAATATGCTGTATCATTCCTGGCAGTTACGCATGGATTGTGGAATATTTAGCTGATGGCTTGAAGGCAGATTTTGTAAAAAATCTCCTGCATCCTTTAGCTCTCTGCTGGAGATTACTGGGCGAGATTGCTTTAAGCGTGTTGTATTCAAGCGTTTTACATAATGGGGAGAAGAGGGAAGGCACGCAAGCATCAGCAACGGAGAACTTTTAGTTGTAGTTTTTTCCTGGTTCCTATTTCTTAAGGATTTCAAATTTTCTTTTTTTTTTATTTCAGGACCCCATTTTGGAGCAATGTGTCTGTGGTATATGGGACAATTTCTCTGGGCTGTTTATTTTTTTGTGTGTTATGATATGTAAATGAATCTTCCTTTTGCCATATGCAGCTACCCTGAAGATTAGCCAGACTTAGTGGGACTGTTGTGTGGCAGGTGTAGGGCTTAATTTTTAATGTGAATTAAGAACTTAGGTAAAAGTAGTTTTCGTTTTTCTCTCCAGTAGTCCACACTATAAATTTTCCTAGCTGTGTTGTGTGCTATCCAGCCTGCTTTCTCCACTGTTATGTTTCCAAATTTGGTTAAATGCTGGTATAAAGCAAAGAGGTTATGTACAGTCAAGACTGATTTTTATAAAATATGTGAGTTCCTTTTCAGACATTCAAGGTTTTGGACAGTGTATCAAGGTGTGCTAATGTTTGCCTTCAAGTAAAGAGAGTGGATTTCTGAAAAAAATAATTCATGCTTTAGTTCAAATGAAGTAGTTCTGATTTAAAAAGCATCTTTCGTTTGTGGGGTTTAATGTATGTATTGAGGGTGTGGGAGAAGAACCTCAAGAATAACAACATTGTGGATCAATTATAGGTATATTTTAAAAGAGGGGTTTTAAAATTGAAAATGGATGTTACTTTACACTTAATGTCAAAACTTAATGTCCTACCTCATATAAACTATTTTTGTAGGAATAAATCCCATTTATTTGATGTTTTTAATAACTAGTTTCCTTTATGCTATAATTAATGTTCATGCATAACTGCACCACTGAAGAGATAGCAAATGAAACTGGAGACTCCAGTGGTCATTTGGGAGATGACTTAAGCTGTGGGATAAACATAATAGCTCGGTATATTTACTGGAATGATCCATAGTGGTTGGAAGTTAAAATTTAGAAATGAGACCTGTACTTCCTAATGATCCCTCTGATATGAGAAATCTTGATTATTTGGTCTTCTGAATACTCAGGAAGATGTGTAATATCATTTTACATCTGCTTGAACTATTTAAGGATGACTGTTGGTAGGCATGATGCTAACCATAAAACTTCTTAGAAAAATTGAAATCTGAGTCTTGGCTTCAATATTTTTCAGGAGATGAATTTTTGGTGCAGAAGATTTCCCTTTGCAACGGGATGTTTTGCATCCTTTTCTGTGCTGAAGGTGAACAAAATTAATCCCCTGTTACACTGAGGACAATTTAGATCTGATTCTTTTGCAGACTGCTTGAGGTGTGTGAACGTGTCAGAGGAGTGCTGTGCCTATGGCTCCAGCTTCTAAGGATGATGACTTAGTAGCCATCATTTCTTGGCTGCAGCATCATTTGCTGCCTGTGTGATGCTTCCAGCTGCAGACTTCAGGGACTGTCAGAACTGTTTGTCTCATAGAAAAACAAAACTACTCTCCAGCAGGAACATCTGAATCAATCTGTCTCTATGAAGTTGTTCCTACTGTAGCTGTAGTTGCTCAGGATGCCTCAGAGTCATGGAATATTGGTTTTGTGCAGCTGATCCAGTATGTGGGTCTCATCCATGAACTTAAATAAGACCAGAATGGAAGTCTCCAGGTGTGAGACCTGTACTGGTACTGGGCACAGGCACCAGTTTTTCATGTTGGAGTCTCAGTGGTAGCAGCCCTGGAGTGTATATGGGGCAGGAACTCAGTCTCTGTTATGGTGCTGTTACAAGGGAAACACTTGTTGATCTGTTTACACCAAGTCTTGAGGGTCTCCTGTGATTCATAACTTCATCAGATCCATACCCCCAGGAATTCTCATGTATAGGAATGTGCAGAATAACCTTGGGAGGAATTGCAAAGGTTTTTCGTTTTGGTCTTTTTGGGGGAATACAATAAGAAAAAAAGGACTTCTAATTGTGATGACAATTACGACCGCTGGTTTTCTTCAGAATTTAGCACCATTAAAGTACATCTCTTATATAGGACAAGTTAAGAGTTGTGAAATGACAACACAGCTTTGGTTGTTCTAGGTTAGCATTGATGTGCATTGGATTTCAGGATCTATGAATGTCAGTCTGCCACATCATTTATATTTGGGTTTATTTTTAGTTTTTCTAGTTGAGTAAACTTCAAGTTTGTGGAGGTGCTACAGACTTCAAATGCCCAGGAGGCAGAATTTCAGTAGTTGCAATCTTGTGCCTCACTAAAGAAGTAAATCACCCTTGGCAGAGTGTCATGACTGTATCAAATGTTTCTGCTCAGAATTTGCTGCTGATGAATGTTTTTGTCCTAAGATCACAAAGGCTGTTCCTGCAGAATATTACAACTTGCTGCTTGGTGCAGGCTATGTGTGGACATCCCACTGACAGAGTAAGATTGTTCCTGAATGATGCCTGAGTGCAGGGGTTTCGTTCAGAAGGGGTTAACTCACTTTGTAAGCATCCCTAAATGACTGGGATGCTTGCCAGATGAGGTCAGGGATCCAAACAATAAAAAAACAAACCCAAGAGGTCAAATGTGTTCATCTCAGTGTAAATCACAAGTACCATGAATCCAAGCTGGATTTCCTATCCATAATCCTACCAAACCTAGGACATTCCTGGTTCTCCAGTATTAGATCCATTCTGCACATGCTTGGTTGCACAATCCCTGCTTTAAAACATACTGGCAACCTTGCACGGGACATGACATTTTTCTTTATGAAGGTGGGAGACAAGACAACTCTAAGAGCTGTGGGGGTTTGGGATTGGGTTTATTCTGAGAGCTGTTTTAATGTGTGTCATAGCTTGCCTGGAGACAGCCCTGCAGCCTCCTGCAGCCCTGCAGCCTCAGTTCTCCTCTGCTGAGGTAGAAGCCAACTCGGAATGCTTTGTGTGAGCTTCAGTGAACCTCCCTGGACACTGGTGTTGGGAGAGGGAGGAGAAAAAGCCCAATTGCAAAGCTTTTGGGAATGTTTCGGGAGACTGGGCAATGAAGAAATGAAGGAATGTCTGTCAGTGTTTGGGACTGAGACTTTTTCGGGGTGGGGTAGAGACCAAAGATGAGTAGTGTTACTGTCTGTGACAGGATTGTTTTCTGAGGCAGGTCACATAGTGGAGTTATATGTTCATAAGTGATGAAGGGAATGAGATGGGGAAGGAGAAGAGAGATGAAATTGTTTGGCTTTAAAAAAAAAAAAATTCCTGGACTTCTGAGCAAATGCTTTTCTTCAGTCAGATCCATTACAGCTCATGCCTAGAGTATGATTTTTTCTCCACAGCTCATCTGTAGTTCTTCTCCTCAGTGCACCTTTTCCTGTGCGAGGAGGGAGAGCAGCTTCCTGCTGCGGGAGGAGAGCATCTGTGAATAACTTCTAGTCATGTTCCATTCTGAAAAATCAGTACAGCTGGGAGATTTCAGTTGGAGGCAGTATGCTTGTTTTCATCTAAAGCTCACATGTAACCTAAAATTTATGTGCATATTTCTCACAGAAGCTCCCATCTGTTACCTTAGAGCATGTTTTCATGTGTATAAATAAGCTTAATTTGCAGTTGAGAGAACATAAAAAACTACCTATAGCCTCTGTAGGTATCTCAGGGGTTGCTTCTGCAGTAATATGGTGAAATGAAGACTGTCCAAGAACTAGTATTAATGATACAAGAAGGATCAACTTAGGTTGAGATTTCATTTTGCAGTTTAAATCAAGAAAGATATTTTTAGAACATCTTAGGAACCCTGACTTTTGCTGAGAATTTGGAACTAGTGCAAACTTATCTTCCTTGTCTAGGACCCTAGTTCTTAAACTTTCTAACCCACACATACATATTCCATTACAATAATTGTGCTTCCATGGGTAATTTGCATAGTAGGAGAAGAGCATCCATAGCTTTAAAGGACTGACTATGCAATTTCTCATGAGATCTTCAAGTTTTACAGACTCCAAGCCAGTATGACACATCATGCAGGAGAAATCACCTCCCTTCAGTAATCCTTTTCTTACAAAGCTTTCCTTCAGTTTCCTAAAAGATTCTCACAGTGTTCTTGTGTTAAATATCGGAGGCTTTTGACCAATAGCCAGAGGCCTGTAATATTCAACTGGAGTGCAGGAAAGTGAATTGGGAGCCAATTCTGTTTGTATTTCAGAAATGGGCATCAGCTCCAGACTGGAGGCAGAGATGGGTGGACTTGTAGAAGAACACAGTCCGTACTAATCTGTTTTGTTTAATCGACTATGAAGCTGTAGCCTTCCTGGAGAGAAAGTCTTGAGTGGTAGATTGAAAGCCTTGTCTAGACTCAAGTAGGAACTGAATCCTGGTAGGACAGAGGAAGCCTGTTTAATTCTAGGAATTTCACCTGAGCTGAAGAAACAGCAAGAGAAAGGAAAAGCTATCTGTCTGCAGAAATAACACAGTGGAAGACTTAGAGGAAGGTTACTGATTGAAACCTATCACTGAAGGGTTTTGCAGTAATAGTCCTCAAAGCCTCTTCCATTTGCATGGCTCAAAAACACCTTGTCTATAAAAGAATCCCCGTTTTTCTCTGTCATTTAACAGCAGCAGGTAGTATTTTTTCAAGTGACACCCCAGTAAAGAGACCCTGCTTTGCTCACTGCTCTGACTGGGGCTGTGCTAGGCATGCTTCTAACTGTACTTGGCAGCATCCCAAATGTTGCAGTGCCAACACCCACACCTGTCTGAGCTAGAAACTAGTTCATTTTGAAAACTTACTGGGATTGAGAAATAGTGGCCCATTTTGCATGAGAGAGCAAGTAATGAATGTTAATGTGCAGTGAATTTGTCAAAAAGCATTAATAGGAAAAGAGTATGTGTTGGGAAGCAATTAAACCTGCACTGATGGAGGAAGCTCACTGTACTGTGAGATTACCTGCCAAAAGTGCTTAGAGAAACAAAATGTACATTGTAAGTAACATTTCATGTCTTAGCTGTGACCTTAAGTGATATTTTAAAGGGGTGTTTATTGATAAAACTCATGTATTTGTGCAAGATTTTCCTGAGTGGGCTTTACAAGCTTTGAGAACTAATAGAGGAGCAACACAAACCAGGTTGAAAAGGTCTTTTTCCAGTATATCACTGAAATTGTGGGGTCCTGTTATATAAGCAGTGATCTAGATTAAAGTTGCTGACATTCAAATAAAGGCACCCAGTGAGAAAATCCCAGAAGTTCTCTCACTGGTTCTTCTCACACTTCTAGAAGGTATTTTGCACTTTCTTGAACAGCTGAGACTGAGCTCTCTCACAGTGCTTTCTTTACTCTATAAAAAACTGTGAAGCAGACTTCTGTAGAAAAATAGACTAGAGTCACTAGAGGTGCTCTGACACATTCTCAGTCTTCTCAATTTTCCTGACTCTACAACAAGAATATCTGAGGTCTATTTTCATAAATAAAGCCATGCATTGTCATTTTAATTTAAGTAATCGTTGCTCATAGATGAAATACACAAGCAGCTTTATAAATATATCAGTGTTGGTTAAGCATCCATCAAAGTTGCCAGCTGGTCCTATCCAGTTTGTCATTGTAGGTAGGAAAAAAGCTCTGAAGACTGCTAACCTTGAGGCTGCTACAATAGGTATGGAGCTCAGGGTGATTCTGATGATTTGTTCCTTAAACTCTTCGTAGGATTCTGCAGTATAAACTGGATATTAGATGATGGCACAATGGTTAGGGATGAAAAGCCTATCCATTTTCTCAAGAAACATTTTAAAGCTGATTTTAATTCCATTCTTTTGGGGACAACTATCTGGATAAGAAATAGCTCTAGATATGTCAGATATAATTTTTTATTGAGTTCCTTGAAATACTTTTCTCTCAACTTCTGTGCAAAAATAGACAGGAAAATAAGCCAAGTAATTTTTATCTGAACCCAATTCCTTGTGTTTGAATTTTCAGTGCAAAATGTTATCATTTCATTATTTCTTTGAAGAGAGTGTTGGGCTACTCGTGCAATGACTGAGGAAAAAGAGTTGCTGACAAAGAAAGACTCATATCTTCATAGAAAAGGAGCTTATGAAAGTCTACATCAGAAATTAGTTTAGATCTTGCCTGTAAATAGGAACTGTAGTTTTCAAATGAAATTTCGTTTGTTTCTGCCCTTTGCCCTCTACTTTTGAATAAGACATGAGTGAAGCATTAATCCGCTTCTACTTCTGAGAGATTAAGATAAAAGAATGAGGGGATAATTTGAGTGATCCAAGGAAAATTATTTATCATCCTAATAGGTCTGCTGCTAAAGGTCGTTTATTGTATTGGATCACCTCAGCTGGTGCACATAAAGTTCTAATTCCCGTCTCCAAATCTCACCAATGATGCTGAACTGTATCCATAGAACATGGCTTAATTAGCTCAGTAAATACTGCAGCCAGTCTGAAATTTGCTGGAATCTGTGTGTTTAGATACAAATACATTTGGGAATGTGGTGAATAAGTCTCATTTGTCCAGTGGTATTCTCCATATGTTTCTAGAGAAGCAGGATTCCCCAGTGTTTGGATCTTGGTAATACCAGCCATTTTTCTGATAAATCTTGTATGAAGAAAGGATCTTTTCATGCTTCTTGGAAGCCTTTCTTTTCCTTCTGTCTTGCTCCATGTGCATATAATCTCTTCTAGTCTTTGTCCCCTAGGCTGGTTTTGTACTTGCCAATTCACATATCTGCACTATGAAGGAAAGACATCTTGAAATCAAGTAAGCTTCAGTACTATGAATTTAAGACCTAACTAATATTTACAGTTTCTTTATTTTTTCTTGCGCTTAAATTAAGAATTCATGTTCCCTGAAGAGCTATTGAAGAGCTGAAGGCCATTCAGTGGACCTAAGTCAGACTTGGTGCAGTGTCTGTGTACGAAATGTAACCACTTAAACTAGATGTTGAAAATGGTGATGTCAATATCTTTCTTTCCTGACCCATTTCATTAGATAATGTATATATAATTTCTACTTTATATTGTGAGTTAAACTTTTAATTTTGTAACTGCATTTAAATGCAAACTATTTCTTTTAAAATTTGAGTCCTTAAATGATGTTTTTCCCATTTAAATATCATGGTAAAATATATTCCCCCAGAGGCTTGGTGCAGTGTGAAAATGTGGGAATAATGGATACATGTTCAGTGTACATCTTCCTACCAGATGGTGCTGTTCAAATTTATAGTGTGTTGCATAATTGCTTTAGAAGAGGCTGAATGAATTTGCTTAATTTTAAAATTTTTTGGTAAATGTTGAAGGATTTTTCCTGCAATGTGTGATGCTAGTTCATTGCCAGTTTTGCCACAGATCTAGAGCACAGACACCTGAGTTAAAAGAAGATACAATATCCTACCAGCTACCAGTTGGAGGACAAGCAGTTTTTGATTATTAAAGAATAAGTTTAGTTATTGATTCTGGCATGTCAGTAATAAAATCCTTTTTACCTTTGAATCTACGATTTTTTTGAGTCAATGCATTGGTACTAGGAATGATTTTGGTTGATTATTACAAGAAAGCTTGGAAAACTTACTTTCCTTGCTGCTTCCCTCAGATTTCTGTTAGGATATTTATCGAGTGTCCAAGCTGTGGTCTTGCACACCAGTAGTTATTAGTGTACTGCATTTAGCTACTTGTAGTGTGTATATTTCTTAGTGAGTCAGAAATTTCTGTGGAAGCTGAGTGATGTTAGTGTCGGCTCAGGATGCTATCTTAATTGAACACATATTCCTTCAAATGTGCTTAACAAATATAGAAAAATTCTCATGATTCTTAACATTGTGTAAATGCAAAGAAAATGAGTTAAGTTGTCTGGGAGAAAATGCTTGCAAAAGCGTGCTGGGTGAGTCACTTTGTACAAGCAGATGTCTTCACTGCTTGAAATGAAGACCACTTCTAAAACATACACTTAGGGATGAATTACCAGACTTTTTCCATTCTTGACCTTGGACAGAATTCTGTAGATGACTAACAATCCATTTGCAAATATAATCTGTGCATGATTTCAGTTTAAGGGCAGTTTATGTTGAAGGAGGGAGGAAGCAAACCTGAATCACTCAGGGAAAAATCAAAAACTGTTTCGATTTTCTGTGAAGCTCTATCTGCTGTTTTCCAGAGGAGCAGAATGGAATAAGATCACCTGTTTAATCACCTGTTTCTGCCCAGAATTTAATTCACTTTTGGTTTTGATACGAACACTTGGATCCCTATAAGTCTTTGGGATCTGATGGGATTCATCTAAGAGTACTCAAGGAGCTGGCTGAGGCCTCAATAGTTTTTGACAGGTCTCAGGAATCTGGAGAGGTACTAGTTTACTAGAAGCTGGCTGTCATGGGTTGCAGTGCAAAATGTAACCAAAACTCTGTATTCCATCACCATCTGATGAAACTGGGGTGGGAGGTGGTGGTGTAATTGTTTGTCAATGGCCAACTGTCAAGAAACCTGCTGGGGCAGTTTTCTTATCTCTTCACAACCCATCCTCCCTCCAGGGAGAGATCTTCTACTAATGGGCCATTGAGTCTCACTGATAGAATTCCATCATCCCACTGGGAAATGCTTCAACCAGGGGGAGGAGCCAAGTATTCCCACCTGGATAAAAATCTGGGAGCTGGAACACCAAGCAGCCTTTCCACTGGATTCTCAGAGGAAGACCAGGCCCATCTATCACCACTGGACCTTCAGTGAAAAACTCCACTTTTCTACAGGATCATCACTTCAACAGAGCCACATCTGCCACTGGGACTGCAGCCACCATTGAATGGCACTGCCACCAACACCCTGACCCATAGGGTATCAGGCTGTATCCTGACTCTGTCAGTGGGTTTTGTTTGTTTGTTTGTTTGTTTTTTCTCCATTGTAATACTGCATGTGTTTTGGTTTTATTGTTTATTTTAGTTTCCCTAATAAAGAATGTTATTCCTACTCCCATATCTTTGCCTGAGAGCCCCTTAATTTCAAAGTTATAATAATTCGGAGGGAGGGGATTTAAATTCTCCATTCCAAGGGAGGCTCCTGACTTTCTTAGCAGACACCTGTTGTTCAAATCATGACACTGGCTAATGTCCAAATTTTCAAAAAGTTCAAGAGGGATGGTCCTGGCTACAGGCCTGATGATCTCACTTCAATGCCTGGTAAAATTACAAAGATTATCATTATTGAAAAACATCTGAAAGACAGCGCAGTCATTTGTCACAGTGAGCACAGGTTCATGAGGAGGAAGTCGTGCTTCACAAATTTAATTTCCTTTTTTAACAAGGTACCTCATCTAGTTGATCAAGGGAAGGCAGTTGATGTAATCTTTCTGGGTTTCAGTAACTTTTGGTACTGTCCCTCACAGAATCCTTCTGGACAAGATGTCCAGCCCACAGCTGGATAAACACATCATGTGATGGATGAGAAAATGGCTCATGAGTTGGGCAAAGGGTTAATGTGACTGGGGTGACACTAGGCTGGTGATCTGTCACTAGTGGGGTTCCACAGGGCTCCAAACTCGGTCCTCTGGTCTTCAATGTTCTCATACATGACTTTGATGGGTTACTAAGTTTTCTGATGATACTAAATTGGGACGGGCCATTGATTCCCTTGAAGACAGAGAGGTCCTGCAGAGAGATCCCGACAGAGGGCTGGGCAGTCACCCACCATGTGAAGCTTAACAGAGAAGTGCCAGATTCTGCACCTGAAATGAGGCAACCCTGGATCTACGTACAGATTGATTACGAGTCAGCAGTGGCTGATATCCAGGAGGGCTCTTCGGGGGCATCAGGCATTGCCACCTGGGGGATTGTCCCCAAGGCAGGGGGTCGCCCCACTCTGCTCTGCACTGGGGAGGCCTCACCTTGAATGTTGTGTGGTTTGCAGTACCACATATCAGAAGGATCTGAACTGTTAGAGAACATCCAAAGAGCCATGAACTTGCTGAAGAGTCTGGAGGGGAAGCCATAGGAGGATCAGCTGAGGTTGCTTGGGTTGTTCATCGTGAAGGAGACTGAGGGGAGACATTGTGGTCTTCATGAGGGGAAGAGGAGGGGCAGGCACTGCTCCCTGCCCTCTGTGACCAGCAACAGGATTCAATGAAACAGCTCAAGCTGAGTCAGGGGAGATTTAGTTTGGATATTTGGGAAAGGTGCTTCCCCCAGAGGATGGTTGGACACTGAACAGGCTCCTCACGGAAATGGTCACAGCACCAAGGCTGCTAGAGTTCAAAAAGTGTTTGGATAGTGCTGTCAGGGTGTGACTCTTGGGCTGTCCTGTGCAGGGCCAACAGCTGGACTGGATGGTCCTTGTTGGTCCCTTCTAACTTTATGATTCTATTACAAGAACCTTCCCACACATAGTGAATTGCTGTTTTTAGATGAAAACTCTCTGCCTTTTATTTGTGTTTCCGGTTACTGTGCAAAGTTTTTTAATTTTCAGCCTTGTGTTTAATGTGTCTTCCTCTCACTGAATTTGTAATTCAGTTTTGTTTAGCTTTTCTGTAAATTCTATCACTGCCATCACTTTTCTGAAACTGAGTAAGAACTGAGAGGATCTATTTAAAATGCAAATAGAAAATTCTAATACTTGAGTATTATTAAATGGTGTTCATCGGTTTGAAATCTTAAGTATAAGAGCCCAGAATAGTGCTAGCTGTCCTGTAATGTTGGTTGCTACTGAATGTTCAGAGAAGCTGACAGCATCTTTGTAGTTTTTCTCTTCAGATGAGAAAGAAATGTTTTGGTTGGTTTGGAAAACCTTTGCAGTGTGACCATACTCATGGTCCATATAACCTTGTTTCCAAGAAGGCTGTGACTTACAGTGAAAGAACCTCTTTGCAAAGTTAGCTCTTTACATTTTAACTTTAGTACTTACCACCAAATTTTCTTTCCTGTTCAAAAACTCTATTCGACTTTCATCTCAAGAACTTCTTAACAAAATTCCTCTCATAAACTGTGAAAATATTTCAATAAATATTGCTTGTCGCACACAATATTTCTTTGAAAAGGATAAGATGTGATATGCTCTTTATTTTCATGGTTAGAACCCTTGCACTGTTTATGAACCTCTTTCATCCCCTCCATACAACAGACAGGAGTGTCTCTGTCAGACTTTGCTTTGCTCAGCTAAACCAGACAGTGGAGTGGGTTCTTGGCGAGCCCTGTTGTTTCTGTAACTTCTCTCTGTACCTGAACTGCTTCAAGTATCTTTCCTATACCTGAGTATGGGTAACAAGAATGGTACAATCCAGTGTTTCGGCTGTTCATTGGTGCTCATTGTCCACCAGCACTAACATTTCTGCAGCTGAGCTGCAGATACAACTGATGCATTCTGGGATGAACTTTTCACATCACATAATGATCAGTGATTTGATTTAATTTAATTCATGCCAGGTTATACATCTTGGGAGTGAAAAAGTACACTAGATATGTGAGGTATCTTAATATTATTAACCTTGTCTACCAATACACAATATTTATTTCTGCAATAAATGTTTACCAGGAAATTAAAAAGCATGATTTTTCAAGTTTAGATAGTGTTGAATCTATATTTATCTTCTGAATTCAACATATGGCCCAGGAAAATGGTCATTATTACAGGCTGTGGATTCTTTTTTGTGCTGGGAGCAAAGTGGGAGCCTGATTCTGCTTCAGATTGTCCTCCTTTTTTCTATGTTAACAATATTGCTCACATTCCTAATTTGATAAATCCAACAAAACAGCTTTCAATGCATTTTGAGTGGTATCCAGAAGAATGAATAAAGGAGGCCTTAGGTTGAGACAGCCTGTTTACCCCAATTAAAATACTGTAAATTCATGGTACCTACATGGTTGTAGTGGAACAGCTAAAATAACATGATGGTTTAAAAGCATGTAAACCATCCAGTTTCATTTAGAACAATGAAAGTTTGTCTGTTTCTTTTAATAACTTCTGAGAAGTTTGTGGGACATACTCTTTTCCATAAGATCTGTGGGTTTGTCCAGGGAGGATTTGTCATAATATAAAATTATCAGGATTGTATCTGCCCTCCCTTTTCTAGATGATGAGATATAAGTTCACATTACTAAAAAAAAACTTGTTAAGATTTATTTTAAAAAGCTAGTTAAGATTTATTTAAAAAAGCTAGTCAAGATGTATCAAAAAGAGGTGACTGCTTTGTTCATTAGAGAAACAAAGTATTTTTTAAGCCATTGAAAACTAATTTAAACTTTATCAATTTTAATTTGTTAAAAGGGAATCAATGTGACCTCTTTGGTTCTAAAATGTTGACACAAAAATACTATTGAAAGGGGCAAAATATGAATTACATTAAAAGAACAATGGTAACAGCAGCCACCACCTTGCTGCACCTAATTTGATGGATTTTTAGCATAATAATTTCTCTTGTAAGATCCCCTAGAGAAATCGTAAAATGTTTTTTTTTTTACGAAAAAATACCCAACAAAACAACAGAACAACACAAAATCTCTAGAACTGTGTAAAGGTTGCAAGAAATAATAATAATAAAAAAATATAGCTGCTTTTATAAACTAGTGTTCACATTCCGGTCCAGACAAGATCTGTCAAATTAAACACTCATTAACACCACATTAACCCTTATTTGGAGCAGTATCTCTTTTGGTCAAACTTCATCATTGTTGGCCAGAATGCTACTAATGACTGTATACCAAGAATGTACCAAGGACCACTTCAGAGCAGTTCTATATGTACCAATACCAGCTTTCCATGATCTTCCTGGCACTCTGGTAAGTGTATAGTGATTGAAATGGTACCTGTCGTATAATTTGTCTGTGTTTTGGTAATTGTACAGCTTGCTGAACTTTGTTCTGAACCTGTAATTAGCTACTTCTAGCAGAAAAATGATTTATTATTCCAGTCTACCCAAGACTCATAATTGACTAAATTTGGATCTTCCAGGAGTCAGTATGTCTGTCTGTATTTTAGGCTCATTTATAACTTCATGGAAGACTGATCTTTGCTTTGTACTTCATGGCCCATTGTTCTCCATAAGGTTAAATGTTGCCTACTCTTTATAACTGTTTTATAGATGTAAAATATTATATTTGTTTTACTAATGGTTAACTTTTAAGAGTTTCAGACATTCTTGCTCATGCACTCCCAGCATATGGGTTTCAGACTAAAAGGTTTATACTTAATTGTATGGACTTTAATAAATCTAGCAATCAAGCCATGCAAAGTAGAATTGATGTGTTGGCAATGTAGCCAGACTGTCTAGAATTCAAAATGATTTAGCGAGAAAAGCAGGACCTTGGATGGGGGAAGGCTGTGCTATAACTTTTAAGCTTTCAGATGTAAGATTTATATATTTTGTTTTCTTCCTTTTCAGGAAGGGGATAAAAGAATAATTTTGTTATTAGAGTAAGTGGCAATGGATTTAGGGAAAATATTTTACAGCTGCACAGAAAGAGCAGGTTACATGCCTTAGTTCTAGCAGTAGCAATACCATGCTGGATTTATATATGGCCCTAGATATTTGTGGTAATTTATGCTGAAATTTGCTATCTGTAAAACAGATACAGAGAAGGCTAGCTCTTCTAATGAATTTTCTTCTGAGATATGTTTAATTTTGTCTTTTCTGCTCAAGATTTTACTTCGTGGAGGGTTATTGTATTTAACAGAATCTTCACTGAGTTTTATCTTTCGGAACATTACTAAATTTCCTTGTTACTTGGTCCAGAAATATTGTAGTCCAATCTAAAAGCAACAAAAACTAAAGTCACAAGGAAAATCATGTCCTAAGAATGTGACAGTTGCCTTGAGAAATAATTTACCAGTGTGGGGATGAGCTTTGTTCACAAGTCAAAGGATGTCTTGAAGTAGTAGAAGGAGGGATTGGCACCATTTATTCTTTCTTCCAGATGGTCCTGGTCATGATATAGGTTACATCTGTTTGTCTGGACATGTGATGCTGGCTAGTGATGACTTTTTGAAGTCTGGCATATGTGTCAAAACAAAGTGATGAAGTGCTGAACAAGGCCAAACCATTTAAGGACTTTGGTGCAACCTGGAACAAGGCCTGGACTATTTTGGTTCTTGGCCTGAGCGGGATCTGTTGTGCATGTCCGCACCTCAGTCAGCATTACCAAAGCATTAGAGAGAGCTAAGAATAAAAGAATGAGAAATTGGTCTCTTTCCAAGGCTATGGGCAAAACTGCTTTGGTGGAGAAGCAGCTGGGACAGCTGTGGTGGAAGGGGCAGCGTGGGTGGGAGCACAAGTCCTGCTGGGCTCAGCAAGGGCAGGCAAGTGCTGCAGGGAGCTGGTCCCCTCCCTCTGCTGAGGCTGAGCTCTGTGTCTGCGCTCTGGAATGGTTCCTGAAAGCTCGGTATGCTGCAGTCCCTGGCCCTTCCTGAGCCTCTTTGTAGGGAAGTGGTGAAGAAGGCAGAATGAAATGTTACTGTAGAGTGTGTGAATGTGTAAAAATCTGTATATAAAAATCTGCGATTAAAAAAAAGCATGATTTTGATACGACATTAACAAATGCGAGTATTATGTATTTAGAATTTCCCACTATGAGTCTGCCAGATTTAAAGGGGGAATATCTAAGTCCACCTGAGGCAGAAAAATCAAGAGCAGTGAGTTTCTAGCTCAGTGGAGCATATTTCACCTCCTCCCCAGGGGAAAATGCAGAACATTTCCTTATAATTCAGGTGTGTAAATGAGAAGCACTCAGGTGCATTATGTCAGTCTTTTCTCGTGGCTGCAGCTTGCTTATAGAATAATTTTTTCAGCACTGGTATTTAATCTGTGGTCACTCTTCTTATAAAATTAATATGGTAATTCTGATTAATTTACATCTGATTTAGATGCCAAATAAGAAATTAAGGTTATAGCTTCGTCATTTACATATTTTTATACATTGTAGCAGCATGACCATCAGTGTATGAAAGATCTTTTTGGAAAAGATTATACTATCTATGAGTGTACTTTCTCTTTCTTTAGACTTCTACACTGTTCACTTAAATTAATGAAGATACCTAATTTATTAGATAACAAAATATTGTTGATGCTTACATTTCTAAAGAATCCTGTAAGGTACGTAAAAAGTGAGTTTTGATCCAAGCTGAAATGACAGCACTGTCCTACCCTTTTATTCATTAGATATGTTGAGGAAATAGCCTTTGACGCATACATCTCAGAACAAATGTATTTTACCCTATTATTGACAGGCTAACAGCCATGTATAAATCAGTGTTTCCTGCAGTCCAGCTCTTAGCCTCATTTTCTCTAATAATAAGGTGCCCATGGGCTGGGGTTGCTGTACAGAAGACTGATTCCTCATTCTGGTCTCTTAATATGGCTTTCATCAGTTGAAGTTTCATTATTTCAATACTGCTGCACCATTAACCAGGGAACATTCATGGACATGCACATGAGTATTAGAAGAATTTCTTGGATCAGTGGAAGAAAATCTCAGAATGTATTGGAAGGAACCTCTAGAGGTCACCAAGCCTAAACCCCAGGCTCAGGCAGGGTCACCCGGACCAGGCTGCCCAGGACTGTGTCCAAACAGTTTCTGAATATCCCCAGGGATGGAGACACCACAGCCTCCCTGGGTGACCTGTGTCTCTGCTCGGTCACCCTCACAGTGAAAAAGTGTTCCCTGATGTTCAGAGGGAGCTTCCTGTGTTTCAGTTTGTGCTCTTCTCTTCTGATCCTGGCACTGAGCACAACTGAAAGGAGCCTGGCTCCATCTTCTTTGCATCCTCGCTTCAAGAACAGCAAACAGTGACAGACAGTAAGGAATGAAAGTGGAAGGACAGTGGAAGCTGTCATACGAGTTGCAGCTAATTCAGAATTTGTGTGGGAAAGTGTTCAGCATTTCAGGTGAAAAAAGATTGCCTGCCTTGAGGTGTTTATCTGGATTTGTCTTTGTGGTTGATACAGATGGCAACACCTTCCTTAGATTTTAACATAAGAGCTGAGTGTATTTTTATTTTTTTGCTATTCTGTTTATATTGAGATTATGATATGGGAATGATCAAATGTTGTAGTTGTCCTGGTTTTCTTGTCTGAGCATTTTTAAGGATGATGGGCTTTCCATGAGAGACAGCACAACAAAATGAGGATTGAAATCTAAGTGCTGCAAATCTGCATAAAAGAAAAATCATGCAGCTGCCTGGAATAAGGTATTTGCATTCACTTCCTACTCTTGCCTGAGAAAAGAGTTTTCTCCCTTTGCCTTTAAAACAGAAGTTTTCTTTGAAAATGTTTTTCTATAAACCAGGATTGCAAATACAATGCAGGTGACCTTGAGCAAGATTTTTGAGTCCTGAAGATAGTTGCTTATTTATGTATTTAATTTTGAAGGTTTTTTAATACACTTTCTCCTTTTGAATTCTGAAGAACCTTAAGTTGTCTGGAAAACTTAAATTCAGAGTGCAAGACAAAGTTAGATGTGACTTCTGTACAGTGATATAAACTAGGACTTATTTGCATATCTTGTGCCAAAAAGCGCAGAATTGTAGTACCACAAAAGAGTTCATATTTTAAATATTTAGACTCTAGAACATGAAATTAAAAAGGCAGAAAAAAAGGTGCAAGACTATCCCTTAAATGTGATCTTTTACTAGTAACTTAATCTAAGTATATTTTTAAATGATAATCTTACTAGTACTAGAAAAGTCTCTGATGGGGAAGACCCCCCAACAAACAAACAGCTTTTCAAAAATAGCTTGGAACCATCGAATTTGAAATAGGTCAGCTTACTATTCCAGTAGGCTCTGCAGGATATGCCAAGTAAAGATAGTCTGCATATATGTGAATACTTGTTAACAGAAGCAGTAAAGAAAACTGCTTCCTTTGTTTCACTCGATGAAGACCTTGAAACCCCTTTCTAGTATGGCACAAAAATGCTCCAATTTAGCTTCTGAACTTCCTTCCTTTCCCTCTTTCCTCATGCACAAGATGATGTGGAAATTTCCTAAACTGTAAAAAAAACATGGGTTCTGGATTATACCTAACACAATTTTAATAATTTGGAAGGTGTAAAGAGATAAATGCATAATCACAACCCCAAGCTGAACTCTAAATTTTTTTTAAACAAGGGAAGAGTATAATAGGAACTCAGCAACTGCAGTGTGTTAGTGTACTTGATTACTGAAGCACAAAGAAAATCCAATAATCTACTAGAATCTAATGCAGTGTTGTAAAGTTTTATTAGCTGCTAGTTAGCATATGATTGCAGTGAAATTAATAGTGGAAGATACATATTATCTTCTTTTCACTGTTTATGTTTAGAAATGCTTGTCTTCTCATTGCTGAATATACTGCTTGAAATAATTTTTCTCTGAGAAGTAAGTATTGGTTTTTCCTGATAGAAGGTTGTATTTTGCAGCTTTGATAATGATCTGAAAATAATCAGGAAAGCTCCATTTGGTTTTGCAGGATATACTACATGAAACACACTGGGACACAAAAAGCAGTTAATCAAATTTTAGTTCCCCCTTGGCCTTTTTATTATCTACAGAAGTATAAATGTGCTTCTTCAATATATTCATCATAATTTAATTTCTTTAGCCATTTAGGTAATTTTCTGTTCTTTAAGTGTCCTTTTTTGTCTGACACTTCTTGCCAGTGTTTTGAAATGGCAGACAGTTTTATAGGTGAAATCTTAGCAGTGCCTCACAGACATCATCTTGATTTGTGCCAGGTCTTTAAAAGTGGCACAAAATGATAATGGCTTTCTCCTACCTTTGGTTCATTCTTTTATAGCTGGATGGAAAACAGAAATCTGATTAAGTAAGAACTTTACTCTGACTGTCATTAATATTCAGATAATTCTTTTTTTATCCTTTCAATGATAGTTTTCTGATGGGCTGCTGTTTAAAATGGCTTGCTCTTGCTTACTATGAAAATTCTGTTGCCCACTGAATTGTTCCAAGTTTTATGTTTTAATCTCACTGTTGGATTGCCCTGGAGCTGTTGTCCATCCTCGGCTATTCTGTTCCTGTCTTCCAGACCTACAGCCAGGTGCCCTGATTTATGCAAAGGTAACACTTGAGATGATACTGTTGGCTTTGGGTCTAATGTGAAACAGCTACTGTGAGAGTCCAATTTTCCAAAAGCCAGAGTTTAATCTTTACATAGTGTTGAGAAAGCAAGATTCATTGCACAGCTGTTGGCATGATAATCATTGTGAACATTGGAGTCCTAGACTGCAAACCAAAGGCATGTCAGTTCTCTCCGTGGGACTTTTTAACATATCTCGTTGACCATACAGTAGACCTATCTCTGTCTTATTGGCCAAAAAAATACAATGAAGTCTATGAAAATGTTTTAGTGGCATAAATCTGAACAACCCTTTACTTGAACAAGGCCATCTTCTAGCCCATGAGCTATGGTGAAGCTTTTGTGACTGGGAATGCATCAGAAGCTCTTTGGTCAGGGATATAGGTTAAAAAGATCTCAATTCTTAAAAATTCACTTACAGTCCTTAAAATAGGCAAGCAAATAATGAGACACCTGACTAAACTCACTGTAAAAATACTCCATTTTGCTAAGGCTAGTGTAAAGAGCTTGTCCTAGCACTGAAAAAAACATATGTAAATGCACATTTTGGATGTAGAGTAGGATTTGCTTTTGTCACAAACTGCAGAAATACTGCCTGATATAAATCCACAGCTGACAGAAGTCAGATCTCTGGATGGTCTTCCAGGACATTGTCCAACATGAGAACTCAATAATAAGCTGTCAAAACGCCTCCCAGTTCTAATAACTCAACAACTTCTTCCAGTTATAATAACTCAAAAAGTTTGCTATTCATTTTAGAGAATCTACGTAAGTCTTTTTCCTAGTGTTGGTATTCCTCTGATTCTGCAGTGTTCTCACTTAACTTACAAGTTTGCAACCTGCCAAAGATTAATATCTCGGCACCAAAGGTAGCAACATTGGCCAGTATGTATATCAAGAATCGTCAGAAAATTCCAAGTGTAGAAATGTAGCAGGTTTTTTTACAGAAAGGACAGCCATCAGCCTTACACAAAGACATTCACTGGTGCACATGCAGCCATTTGTGCAGAAGTGAGGCTCCATTTGTAAAGATGCCATTTGCAAAGCACTGGACAATGCAATTTTGCTTAATCTTTAAGCTGTCTCTTGGAAATAAAACATTTAACCTCTAAAGCTGGTTCCATGGGGAGCAATCTCAGAGATTTACCTAATAGTTCACAAATGTTTGTCATTTTGTTTATCTTTAAAGATAAGTAAAAGGACACAAACTCTTCTGAAGGAGATGCAGCTTTTCTAACATCCTTTTCTTCTGAAAACTTCTTGCTTTTTCAAAACTTTCTCTGATAACTTTAGTCTTATCAAAGAGAATTCTGTTGGGAAGTATTTTTCTCCTCCAGATGTATCCATTGATACTTATTTTTTAAGTGTTGTCTTTCTTTATGGTACTTTGAGAAGCCATTCCAATTTATGTGACAAAGGAATACAACTGCTGTGTACCTAAAACACCTGCCCCAGATTGAGGAATTCTGGGTGCACCTAGTGAGAGGTTGAATCATACATTTATCATACATTCATACAGCACAGCTTTTAGAGGAATCTCTGACCTTTCCAGAGGGAGATGTTGCTGCAGTGTCTCCTGACAAGGGAGGAGTCTGGTTCAAGATGTTTGCAGCTCTAAGGAAATCCAGTAATACTTCAAGTAATGATAAATGAAATATGATACATAAAATATGAAATGGAAGTAATTCCAGTTTGTATTTCAGTTGGAAGATCCAGGGGCTACAACCTGGGGTCTGTTTACAGCACACAGGCTACAGGATCCCACCGGATAGGTGTGGTACACGGTGAGACACACAGGAGATGTGATCCTTTCAGGGTGGATTTGAATGTGCTTTCTATTGAAGAATGCAATACATTAGTGGCTCATAGTAACCTTTTTTTATAAACCCTGGGTGATGTTCTATATGGTCTGTTACGCTGTGTTGGTCATCCATACAAAAACTGTTCGTGCAGAAGGGCATTTGCACAATGCTTGACTGCTGATGGAGAAGGAGAAACATCAAAGTGAAGGGGTTCTTTCTGCTTCTGCCATGTGACAACCCTGTGACTCTTGTGCTGGACAGGCCTGAGGTGTTGTGGGGGCTTCAAGAGCCCTGGGGCTTACAGGCTCTTGTAGCAGTGTCTGGACCAGGATTCTTTCTCTTCAAGTCTATAAAACAGCAGGCAGCTGTCACTGCAAGCAGACAAGCCTTTTTTGGAAGACTTTGGCTGCTATCTGGTTTTTCTTTTCTTTTTTAGTGACACTGCTATTTCCACCCCTTGTCCCTTAGACCTTGGAGTGTCCAGTACAGTTTGAGTTCTAAGTAATCACAAATCAAAGGCTTAGTATTTGATTAGCAGACAAAAAAAAGAAGATGTTTAAGACAGAAGAGTTTTGCAGGTATTAAACCTGGTTCTAGAATTCAGTGATGCAATTTTTATGTTTTAAAGCTAAAATAACGAGACAGACTTCTATTATTCTGAACCTGTTTCCTGCCTCAACAGTAGAGATGCATGGTTAAGCCTCAACCCCAGTTCTACCTTGTGGCACTCTGCCACTGTGTTAATACTCAGTGTACGCTCTCAGTGATGAAATATGAAAACATTTTGATATAACTTAGGAACAGGACATAGCCATAAAATTTGCTTTCTACTGTGCTGTCTTACTGCTGTCTCCTGAGCAGTATATGCTAGTGCTTTGCTTGTTTGCTTCATCACTGCCTGTGTGTCAGGCAAACAGGTTGCCACAGGTAAATCTGCAGATGGTTTTCTTAGCTTTGATCCAATTTGTCTGAATTGTAGATTCCTTGTGACTTCCTGCTTCTCCCTGAACTGTGAGACATAGCAATATTGGAACCACATGAAAACACTATGTGGCTCATTTTCAACTAAATTACCCCAAGCATGTAATTATGGCAATTAGTTAAGCTCCCTCTATCTTTCAGCATTCTCCAGAAAACACCCTCCTCATGCAACTTAAGTAAAATGCCCTAGGTCAGTAGCTACACAGACAACTCATTTAAGAATTGTCTTGATGTGTCTTGAGGATAGAGTTTACTGTATGTAATAAAACAACGTATGAGCTTGGCAGAAGATGTGTAATGATTGTTATTTGGGATTTGGAACTGGAAAAAACAAACTCTCTCTTTTACTGTTTTTGTAGTTACCTTTTTGCAGTGACCTCATCCATTTCAGTATGGAGGGACATCATAAACACTATTGGAGAGCATTTGGGATGTTACTGAAAATATCTTGGAAGATAGCATCATTCCAGGGATGTGGTTACTTATCTACTTCATACTTTGAAATATAAACTTTTTGTTTGGGCTTTCTTTTATTGTTACTTTTTGTGGTGTGTTTTTTTGTTTGCTTGTCTTTATTTATTTTCTAATTTTTTTTATTTTAGATTTAATTTTATTTTATTTATTTGAAAAAGCAGAACACTTAAAATTGTTAAATACACAAACTACTGTGGTTTAAATTCTGTAAGGAAACAAAATATATATTTATGGGTGATTCCATAATGGGCTGGGATCCTTCTTCCTTGTTGGCTTAGCTGACAATCCACATGGCTGTGTCAGAGTTCAGCACTGTTGAGAGTTGGCTTGATTTAGCATTTTTGAGGAAAAGACTGTTCTGTGCCCCAGGAAAAATCTGTCCAGCACTATGGAGAAAACTGAGAACACCAAAAAATGCAGCTATATAAATTACTTCAGTTCAAGACCTGTGTTATTTTCAACATCACCTCCATCATAGCTTGGTTTAACTGTTTTATTGCTTTAAACTCTTGGACTGAATCTCATAGCTGAGTTTTGTGGATGACTGGTGAAGAGGGTGCTCCATGGCATTCTTCACAAGTAAATCAGTGATTTGGCAGTGTTGCAAGGGGTTACTGGATGGAGAACTGGTGACTCCCTCTCATATTTGTATCCTGCCTACACACACACACGCACACACACACACACACATATATTTATATATATATAAAATTTACTTCAAATGGATTTAAAGCAGAGTTTAGTACTGCAGCAGATTTCTTGCAAACTCTTGGCTTCTCTTGTGTGTCTTTGCATGAGATGATAGGGAGTGGGCAATTTTCTTCAGCAGGATATTTATATAGATGCGAGCACTTGCAGCATGTATGCTCGTATATATTAGTTCCTTCTTTTTATAGACGGGTGATCTGAAATAGAAGTGACTAGCAAAGAGAAATGCCTTGAGGCACTTGAACATCTTAACAAAATACAAAATAGTCCATTAATATATATTTACCTACCTAAACAAAAACCCTTTTTCACGAGTCCTTTCTGAGGTTTAAGTGGAATTGTTAATGAATCTCACTGGTTTTCCTCTCCAGATTTTATTTATCATATCACCTTTGCTTACAAGTTTTCTCAAGATGATCATTGCACAGCACAGTTCTTTTAGTATAGCCAGTATGTCAAGAAGTGTTCCTGTACCAAGCAGTGTGCACCTGGTGTAGTGTTCTTTACATATCTCACCTTTTGAACTCAAGCTTGTAATAGAAATGTGCTGGTCTCTGAAGGTGCAGAGGTTCACATCCCTCAGTGGTAGCAGCAGGATGGACATTGTATTGCACTTGCCACCTGAAACATGGTATGGAATGTGACCATGTGATCTTTTTTCTGCAGGGGGTTCTTTGCATAGTTCACAACCCAGAACAGGCTATCAAGCAGAAAATAGAAGCAGCTACCCAGGTTAAAAACAAAAAATAGCAGGTAGAAAAAAAGCTTGCCATATTTTGTCTATGCAAAAAACCAATTGTGTGCAAAGAATTTATTAAATCAAAGATTTTAGTTTGCAGAATAATGAAGTTAAGATTCTGTGAATGTAGAAAAAGCTTTTCTGCACGTCTGAACTTGTTCTATATTTGCTCCATATTCCAAAGTTCAGACCTGAACCTGTGTTTTTTTCAGTTGAGTTTTCTTGTGTGCATGATTGCCAGCTTTCTGAGTGCTTGTTTATCCATAAATACTGCTTTTATTCCTTATATCCTTTGCATGATTTGAGGCACATGGAATCTTTATGTGTCCTAAAGTCCAGGATAGGATGGTGTATGAAGAAGCCTGACAGGTGAGGGATAAGTTAATGCTAATGATTGAATTTATAATGTAGTTTGGAAACATTCTTGTTCAGGGTTTTTTGTTTTTTTGGGGTTTTTTTTGTGGACAAATGAACCTATTTCTACAACTTTCTTCATCTCCTTCTCTTTTCCCTTGCTCCATGGTTTGCTGTGGTTTCTCTTCTCCAAAGAGAAGCAAGTCTCATATTTTAACAGTTTTCTCCTGACTTTTCCTGCTCAGCTTCTGAACAATTCTGTGTTTTAACCACATCTCTAAACAGCCTTATGACTTAAAAGAAATATAGTGTCTAATTAAATCTGTGAGCCGTAGGTGATTGAGAATTTGAATGCATAACTAGCCAAAATATTTTATAAGCATCCCTTATTTCTTGTGCTAAGCTTCACTACAACAACTAGAATCTAAATGTTGTAAATAAGTCATTAAAACAATGAAGTTCCTTACATTTATAAAACAAATATCTCAGTTTGCATCTGCTTTTGCATCAAAGCTTGCCTTGCTGAACTGGATGCATCACAGATACAAGCCATACACAGCTTCCTTGCCACAAAATATGAATGACATCTTTTCAAACCATTTTTCTTACTCCTTTAAAGTTGGTCTCTGAGATAGCTGCCCCCAGTTCTGCAGGGGAGGCCCCTCCTGTGCTGAAGGCTGCAGCAGAATTTGCCTCTTTTCCAGGCTGCCTGTCATGTTTGACCCCAGGGTGTCGTTTGCCCTCCTGGCTGCCAGGACACACTGCTGACTCCTGTGGAATCTGCTGCCGACCACCACCCCCGACCCTTTTTACTGGGAGCTTTTAGTTGTGTAGGTTCTGTGAAACCGTATGGTGAATGTCTGGGTGATTTTCTAAGAGTGCTCCTCCTCTGCCAGGCATGGCCACTCACCCTGGCTGTCACTGGAGCTTTGTTTGTCTGTGGATTGTTCCTTGACCTTGACTGAGAATTGTGCCTGTGCTGTCACCAGAAATAGCTGTGAGGGGGTGCACACAACCTTTTCATCAGCCAACTTGACCACAGGCAGATGCTTCTTCAATGCAAACCTTAGTGACCTCAGCAGGTCTCTGTCGTTTTGAATTCTGTTCACAGTGGTTGTTTTGGTCTGTTTTAAGGTTCTCTGTACCAAAATAATAGCAGGATCAAACCACTCAGCAGTTGCAGTGTATTTGTGTTATCCAGATAGAGAAATGCACAGAACTGTGCAAAGTGTGCATAGAATCTACCAGAAGTAATTATCAAGAGATTCTTGGTCCAAAGACACCATAATTATTATTTTACTTCTCCCTATCAAGAGTTAAGCTGTGTATAATGTGCGGAGCAGGTGGGAATTTTTGTTTATTTAAAAAAGGAACTTAATAAAAATAGGAGTTAGTTCTTAATGTTGTCATCACCTACTTTGCCAAGTCCTCTGGCCTTGTTACATGAGTATCAGCCATTGAAAAAAATTTTTTTTTAAAAAATAGTTATGCCAGGGCCAGTTACAGTCTGGTCAGAATCAATCTGTGGCAAAATACAACTAAAATATTTGATTAAATCAAGAATTCTTTATGTATCTGGTCACTTCTGTTGTTGCTGTCATCTTGGAAAGAGTTTCTGCTCTGAAAGATGGGTTTCCATGTAGGGCTGCAGCAAAGTTTTCCTGTTCAGGATAATGATATGACATACCAAAGTGGAATGATTCTGTTGTTTTTTTAATGCAAATTTTCTGGTGTGATCTCTGTGAGAAGATCAAAACTAATCATGCTGTGTTTGATAAGCTGCAGATGTAGTGAACAGTCATAACTGTATGTTTTCTTCAAAAAAAAAAAAACCAAAAGGTTCCTATTATAAATATAATTAACTGTGTTTTGAGACTCCAGATCTCTAAGATCAAGTCTTCAGAATAACACAAAGGTTTTGCTCAATTTTGTCACCTGACAGAGATCAGAGAGACCCTTCTATTGATGTATCAGTTTGTAGGGCAAAAATGCATATCCATAATTAGGCCTACTATACACAGGATTTTCAGTGTCTTTCCTTAATACATAAATCTTGCTGGAATTGAAACCTTTGGGATGTTTTCCCAGGCCACCTGGAAATCCTTGATATATCCACTGAATTGTGCAGATGACCTGTTCCTATACACTAAAATAATCATGTTTTGATGTGTTAGATTTCCTGTCCTGGTGGGTAACCTGTATAACACATGTACAAGTTTGTCTGGGAAATTCTAGAATATCCTATGCTGTCCATATTGAAAAGCTACTGTAGGAAGGTCAGTGGGTGTTATCTCTCTGGTCTGAACTGGGAGATGACATTTTCATTTCAAAGCTTGTTTTTCTGCCTGTTTGTAGTTAATTCTCACATTATGGGAAACACACTAAAGATCTGTCCAAACAAAAGCAAAGACAAAAATGCTGAAGAATGATTATAGAACCTACATATGCTGCACAAATGTATGGTGTATAAACATTATGTAAAGAAAGGTATTAAATCTTTTATTTTCAAGGAGTTCACAAAACGGTGAAATGCTGAAAGTTTCTGAAGAGTCAACACTTAAAGTGAGGTGATTTTTTATTCAGCAAGCCATTGTTGGGAAGCATACCCATAGCTATTAATTATATAGCAATTCTAGTAAACTTGAAAGTCGTGTATAATGTTTTTCTTTGGGTTTGGGTTTTGTGGGGGTTTTTTTATTTTTAAGGGGGAAGGCTTTTCTTTCTCTTTATGACAGAAAGTTAGAGACCATGGTTATCTCAGAAAAAAAGGAAATGATTAGACAAGCATGATCAGAGATGAGGGAACACCTAAGGGACAACTTCACAAGCCTTTGCTAAGTCAACCATGCGATGAAGTGCAGCCTCATGGAAGTAGAGGCACCCAAGAGGCACAGGCAAGGCATGGCCCAAAGTCCAGAGTCTCTAAGCCTTCTATAGGTGCAGCTTCATGCTAAAATACTTTTAAATTACTCTAGAAGCAAACTGTGATTTGTTGCTGAACTTGCCAAAGCATATATATTGTGCTTGAAATCAAATGCATTTTTATTATAGGACAAAGATGAAAGTATATACAATTAAGATTATTGAGTTTCATTGCTCTGGCAAATTAAGTTGTCACTAGTCTGAGCTTGCTAGCTCTAACACCTTACAGGGATCACTTTATAAGGTAAAAAACCTAAACCTTTTCCAACAGAAGATGTCCCATTTGATTTGATATTTCCTTTATTTCTTGAAATTAATTTTAACTAACATATAAGGAGTTGCAAACTAGATCAAGTAAGAATTTTTTTTAGTGCATCACATAAACCCCCTCAAACTATTTTCTCATTAGAAAGTCTATTTATATTGCATTTATTTAAATAAAAGGCATTGATACCATGTACCAGGAAAATGATTTGTTGAAACTTGGCTGGATTCTAGCAAACACATTTTTATATTCTTTGGGGAAGTGGGCAATGTGAATGTGACAGTGACTTGGAGGAGTGGTGGTTCAGTGAGTGCTGGTGGGATCAGTGTGAGGCAAGTGTTTGATAGATCTTGGGGATGCAAAGGCTGTTTGCTCACTGTGTTTTCTGTGTGGGCAGTGATCCTACAGTGAGTCCCTTGCTTGTGTGCCAGTGTTGTGGGACCTTTGAGGGAGCTGCAAAAGAGTGGGAAGGATTTGGCTTACTGGAGTGGTGGGCAGTGATCCTACAGTCCAGAGCAAAACTGAGCTACCTCTAGCTCCAAGGAGAGGCTTCAGCAGTGAAAGTCCATCATCCTGCAACGGTGTTGCTGCAGATAGTTGGTTATGACTGAGAAATTATAGGAGTTTTACACTGGATGTCACACCGAACCCAGAAGTCAGCCTCAAATGGCAGTAAGTAGCCAGCTTCCCACTAAAACACACTTGACATTACCCAGGGAGCTCCAAAGGCTGCTCTGCAACTGGCATCCCATGCATGCTGAGGAAATGGAGCTCCCTGTGATGCTGGATGCTCACCTCTTTGTGCACTGGTGCATTAGCCATTTCTGCAGACTTTATCTCTGCAGGCAAATGGTAGTTCAGCAATGCCAGAGAATTCATTAATTAATTGGTACTGATACTTAGTTTCTTGAAAAAATGAGTATTTAAATTTATTTTCGAAAAGAATTAGATGCAGGTTTTTGTTACCTGCTTGAGATGTCGTGGGCTGTTTGATATTATTTATATACCATATAGGTTTGGGATTTTGGAAAGGTTTAATAATTTTAATTGCATTTTGTGTCTTCAATTCCTGTAATCTGTAATTCTAATCCTGTAATTGACTAGTGCACCCAAAAATTAATTGGAAATATAACTGACACGTGGGAGGTGGATCAGAAGTTGCATTCAGTCAGACATAGATATTCATTACTGTTTGGTGGTTTTGCTCCAGACTTCAGTGAAAAAATCTGCTTTTACAGCTTCCTTCACAATTATAGTCTGATATACAGATGGAGAGAAATGATTTCACTTTGTGTTGCAATGCTGTTGGTAATTATTTAAATTCTTGTGCTCTAAGCCTTTAAAAGGTTAATAAGAAAGATTGCACATATATTTGTGTGGAGGAGTCTGCATTTGCTCCGAGGGATGAACTGCCAAAGGGCATCCTTTGCTGTAAAATTCAACAAATGAGTATAAGAATGGCTGGCTCACTCTGAGAGTGGTTTGTATAGTTAGAGCTATCATTTTGTTGTACCACTGTAGTTGGAGAAGATAAGGAAAGGGAAATGTTGCTTCTCATTGAGCTGATTATGTAAAATAGTTCCCCAATGGCTTTCATTAGACGTTCTCATTTTTAACATTTGTGCAAGTTAAAAAGGGAAGCAAGTAAGTAAAAACACAAGGAAAAGTTGAGTGAAGGCCAACAACAAAGGTGAGGTCAATTTTTACTGAGAGAGTTCCTCTAGCAATGTCTTTTGTGTGTGTAATGTTTGGTTAAAGAATTAGCAGCCATACCTTTTTCAAACACCTGCCCCTTTCATCCATGTCACGTCGATATGTCAGTTGAAAAGTTTTGGCAGTTTTTCTTCTTACATAACTTACATAAGACATGTACTTGCTGTCTACAAAAACTTGTTGGTGAAAACCTTCTAATTAAAGTGTATTCTCTGTGCTGGTAATTTCAGTTTGCCCACCCAATTCTGCTTTCAACAGATTTTGTATTTTCAGGCTCAAGATAGGCTGCCTAAATCTTTGGCATGTAGATAACCGTTGTCTTAAAAATAAAACTTAAGTATTTGAAATTCATGTGAAGCTAGAATAGAAATAGCTTCTCTCCAAACTATGGTTTTTACAAAACTTCATAGATAGAATTAAAGCAAATGCGTGTTTCCTCATTTGAGCTTGCTTTCACACAGGGTGCCTGGTGCATGCTCGAGGGAGAACGTTTTCTGTTCTCCACTGTGGCTTGTGCTCTCACATCCTTCTGTCTCATGGTACAGAGGAATGCAGGGCCATGGGCTAGAAATGGAGGTTGAAAGGGACTTTATCTTGTATTTCTTGTATGTTTTCTGTAAAAGATGGGAAAATCATTAAAATCTGTTCAGTGCCTGTTCAATGTTGTGGTAGACATACAGCCATGTGTGCCAGCTGAGTTGGTGTTTGTCTACCTGCACCATGCTCTGCAGAAGCATCTTTCACACAGGCCCGGGTATGTGGTGCTGCAGCCAAATGGTGGAAAAATTCACCTGATAGACATTGTAAGTTTTATTTTTGATAGAAATATTGGGCAGATATCAATGTCCAGTGGCTCAGCATGTGTGACAGCAGCATTATATTTTGGTGTGTAAGAGTACCTCAGGTACCCGACCTACACCAACTGCTGTACAAAAGTGACTGGAATATTGCTGCAGTGACTGAAATCTGTGAATTACTAAGCATGAGTTTTAAACTTACATAGCTGTTAATGTCTCTCTTTTTGTTGTCAGATTCTACTTTTGACTGTCATTTTCTGTAGACGCTGGCCACTGAGAGGGCAAGTGTGTGTCTGTAAAACCACTGCCTGCCTGCTGGGTTCACTTATATTGTGCCTTCCTGCTGGGTTCACTTATATTGTGCATTGTAACAGCTCTGCCAACATTTCTGTGAACTCTTTCAGCTTCTGAGGTACATGTGCTCCCTGCAGCACCCTGCAGACTTCCCTCTTGGGATGGATTGGTATGGAAAATCAGGGGCATTGCTGTGTAGGCAGTTAAACCTTTGCGTACATCTGCAAGTGATGCTATTAGCTGTCAGCTCACTGTCTGTTTAAGATGTCAGTCAGCGGGGGAAAATGAACTTGCTGCTATTAAAAAATCCAGTATTGGGTCAGGAGTGGGCACGGTGCCCAGAACTCAGATGAAATTTTTGACAGATCCTGCATGATCCCGTGACCAAGCATCATGATGACCGTGTTACATCTTGAATATGAGAGTCCCTCATGGTGGCAGTGCAGAGGTGGTTGTTCTGGGAAGGTCTGTGAGAAGGGTCAAAAACTGGAAAAGGTAGGGCCCTTTTTTTTGAGAGCTCCCCTAGGCAGGTGCAGCTGTTGGTGGAGAGGACAGAGCCAGCAGTGCTGCTGGGGATGCAGGAGATGTGGAAACAGTCTGGGCAGCACCAAGCTTCTGTGGCTGCACTCTCCCAGCAGCATTCAAAAATACTTTATTGCAAAAGCTTCATTTTCTTCCCTGGTTTGCAACCTGCTCTGGCAATGTGCACAGCTTGAATAGCCAAATACACATTATCAGGAATTTCAGACAGAAGAAAATGAGCCCTTTCTGCATTCAGTAACCATTTCTGTAAAGGACTGGCAAGGTGTTGGAGAAGGACCAGCTCTCTCTCTCTGCCAGAACAAACAACATATTTGGAGCTGTGGAGCTACCCTGGCACTGTGTATCTAGTTAAGGGTTTAGCACTAGATATGCATGAACAATTGAGATTCAAATTCATTTCCTAGATGGAGTGTATTTTGTGATTACGGAAGAGTTGGGATTTAGTGTATTTGGGGCTGAAAAATAGTCTTACACTGTAAAACCTGCTGGTTACAGTAAAGCTGACTGAAGACAAGACAAAGCAAAGTTTTCCCCATAACTATAGTTTCAAGAGTGAGATTTATCTATGTCAAAGGGAGTTGCCTGATTTTGTAGCAAATGTAGTTCAAAACATACTTTCAAATTATAAAGGTTACTGCCTCTGTTGTAGAGCAAGACAAAATGTTGCTGTAGAGATCATTTTATCTACTTTTATTTGCATTTATTTATTATTTTTTGACCTACTCTTAGGTACACTTAGGTTTTTCTATGTACAGATTTCCTTATACCTTCTAAAGTTGATAATTATGACATCAAGCAGTTGTAGTGTTAGATGACAACATTTTAACATGGAATGCATTTATCGCAATGAATAATTTAATCATATCTTTATTTACCTTTGTGAAGAAACAAAGGAAAGGTGAAAATAATTCTGAAAACACTGAAGACTTTTTTATTTTTATATCAGCTGTTTATGTGGAAATCTTTCACTGTTCTTTCTTGATTTTTGTATTCCCTGTAAAGTGCTGTGCGGGATGGTGCATTACTACTGCAGGTGACATTAGCTACAGCAGTTGTGAGCAGATGTGGTTCTTAAATTGTTTTGAAAGCATTGTCATCCCCTGGCTATTCCCCCTGCCCCCTCCCATAGACTATAACTCTGTTTGGAACTGCTGCAAAGAGGAACTGAGGTGGAGAATGTTTGGTTTCCAAGCAGTTTGTTATGCAAAATCTCAAGGCTTTTATCTTTCAAAGAGTGCAAGTCGTTTAGCTCTGGAGCAGTGCTCTGTAGATGGCAGCATTGATAGGCCTGACTTCCCTCTGCTCTGCAGTGCAGAGCAGAGTGGATAACTGCAGGCGTATTCTTTGCTTCTGTACACAAATATAGCAGTAGCTCTTGGTATTTTACTTACATAATAAATTGAGGTTGCTTCAAAGTCCAGTGACTTTGGGCTCAGTTCCAGGCTATATGAATGTACATAGATGTTTTTTGATATTTTACGCTTTCCCTTTAGTGGCACACAGTTTTTTTGTCAACATGTGCTTGTTAAGTTTTATTTGTGAGACTGGAAGCAGGTATTAACTAGATCAGTTATCTGTTCTCTTATTTGGTCAGATACATAATATTGTGTGGCTTAAATTCCTTATACTTAAGCCACATTCCCTAAATGCTCTAGATACTACATGAACACAGGCATCACTATTGCTCTGTGTCCTGCTGAATTACTTAGTACCTGGTGTCTTCTGGCATTCACACATTCTGGTTTTTTTTGTAAGCAACAGTGAAACTGATTATAAAAGCCTTCAAGATGCTGTTCTTCTACCTTGTTTAGGATATTTTGTGCTAGGGATCAAATAAGCTTTACTAGGAAAAGAGAATTCTTACTTAGTGATGTAGAATATTAACTCAGAAGCTTCAAATTATGTACTTGAAACTATAGATCCTTGCAGTAATTTTAGTTTTCTCACTCCTTGTTTGTCTGCCCTGGACCTTGGTTTCTGTCTGTGCTGGCTCTTCATGAAGCAGTCACAGGACTTTGTTAAGGGCATTAGGAAAGTCAGGTTTTAAAGGAACTTACAGCTTAAAATATATTGACTTATTAAATAGATATTTGCTTAAAAGATCCATGACACTGTAAGTTGCATGACACTCTGAGAAGTCTTCTCTATATAAGTCTTATTAGCCTTTTCATTCCTCTTGAAATCCATACCCAGGATGCTGCTTGCTTGCAATGTCAGTGGGGCATCCAGCATTTAGTGGAGGCAGTGATGAATAATTCTCTGCAGACTGATTGTCTGTCAATTTTCTGGTCCTTTGTAAGAAGCAGTTACATTCTTACATAGTATCATCTGTTTCTGTATATAGGGTAGGGAATCATGGTTTGATGTTTTTGAATCACTTGCACACCTCTATTTTCTTAGTATTATTTCTAAAGTTAGTGGGGTCATGTCCTGGTTTAGGGTAAATTTGGGAGAAAAACCTCCAAAGGGGTTTCTTTAGAAAACAAATTTAAGAGGCTCCTCCACCATCTGGTTTGGGTAAAGATTTCCTTGGAGAGAAGTGGAAAAAAAAAATGTTTATTTAACGGGCAAAGCACTCCGTAGCACAAAAAAGTAAACAACACTAAAAAACAAAACCTCTTGCCGCTCTGAAGAGATGGCAAATTCAGAAAGTTTCTTTTGTGGATTGTAGCTCAGCTAACTCAGTCTGTTTTCAGTCCCTCCAGGGCTAGAAAATGCAGGAGTCCAGGCCAGGCCCCAATGGAAAAAAACTCCCACAATCTGAAGAACTTTTTTGCTTTAGTTAGCTAAAGGAACTAACTAAAAGCAAAGGAGAGCTTTCTTCTGCTATCTGCACTGCAGACAACACAGGCTGTGTGTGTAGGAAAGCTGAAAACTTTTATCTTTATGTCTTGAAAACAACTACCTCAGACATTTTACTGCTTTTCCTTCTTCCTCCTTCACTCTCAGAGCAGTTTTAAAGGTGCAAAACTTACTTCTAAGCTAAACAGGTGAATGGGGATACAGTTCAGCATCAACTCAGGAAAAGTAATGAAAACCTATGGCTGCTTCTGTTCTTTTGGATGCTTATAACTCCAAATAGCTGCACCCTTAGGTGTGTGTTGGAAAAAATACAAATAATGAAAAGATGAAGCTAATTTTTTTACTAGTTTCAAGGTTCCAATTTCTCATCTGCTTCTAGTCACACAATTCTATTTTCAAGGAAAGAACTTAATTTTTGGGCATTGGCAGTTATACTTGCTCTGAGGTACCAGAGTGAGCATGCTAATGAAATAACACTTAATGGAGATGGAGATAGGAAAGCGCTCGGAGTTTTATGACTAAAAAATTGTCACTTGGCTGGGCATTTTTAATTAGTTAGATTGTTTTTCTCCATCATTTCTGTTTTTTGGTGCTGATGAATTAAGATTTATACTGATACGTCTGATACCCTGAAACCCAGAATTGTGGACAGTATGCAAATCGTAAACCAAAGCTGGAAGTTCATTGCTGTCAGTTCTCAGGGTCTGCAGTCTGGACTTTGGGTCAGTTTGAACATGACTGCATTTTGCTGAATACATTGCTTTTACCCCCCCCGGAAAACAAAGAGACTTCTGACCTTGCAGTGTACTGAGAATTAATTTGTGTATATCAGTAAATTGCTTTGAAACTCTAGACAGAAGAGTCAAGAGATTGTAATAAAATTGAGAAGTATTAATTGTTACTGCCATATAAGCTTTAATTCTTTAATCACTGTTAAATATGTTTAGACTGTGTGACTCCCTGAGAATGAAGTAAAAATGTTCTTGGCTTTCTAGGATTTTAACATGGTGAACAGTCTGCTTGTAACTCCATGTACAAGTAAGACAGCATAGATATTCACTTTTAATTATTAAGTGTAATTAAGCATAAACTTGTTTTGATGGCTCTTCAGTCAATGAGACAAAGATATGAAGGTAAAATCAGTGGAGTAGCAACTGCTGTGCCCCAGCACCACAGAACGGACTGAGCAGTGGTGATGTACAAATTAAAAATGAAAAGCTTTTTCAGATATGTAGAAATCAGTGCTACAAAAGGTGTTAATGAACTTGTATTAAATAATAAAACAGGACTTAGGGTTCATCCTAGTACTGCTTTGATGCTTACATGGGCTTTCTGACAGTAATTTTGAGGAAAGATTTAACTTGGAGTGACTTTTTTTTGGGCAAATTAGATTTAACATGATTTGGTAAGTCATAATATCTTCCAGTTCAGAGCAGATAGTGGACGGATACTTCATTTGCTGTTCCATTTCTATCAACTGCAATGAAGTCATATTATAGACTCTGCTTAGTTTCTGCTGTAAGTTTCTGCATTATGCAAACTACTAAAAAGCCATATGAATTAGGGAAGAACCTTTTATGCACAGTTGAAGTGACATAAATGCACAGTCTAAAAATAAATGAACTTCAGTTGCTTATTGTCATGTTAACTTTTAATTTTTACATGTTAAAGTCTGAAATGTTTAATTAATTGTAATAGGCCCTGGGTTTTTTTGCTGGTCTGTGGTGTTCATTTTCCTGACTTGGAGAGCAAAGATGTTTTTAGGTGATTCCATATATACTGATGCAGAAATTCACACTCCAGCGTTTCATTTTAGTTCAAGTAAGTTTTGGAGCATAAGTTGGGATATGGATTTTTCAACCTCAAAATGAAAATCACTTACTTTACATCCTGGTATACTGACCAGGTACATGTTTTGTCATCCAACTTTGTGTATTTTCCTGAAGTCTGACCTGCAAGGCCCTTTGCTAAAACTTCTGAGCTAATACTGCCTCTGGGACCATTGCTTTGCACCTTGAGTCTCCTCATGAGAACTTCTCAGCCCATGGGATGAGGCACTTGGCAGCACATTGAGATCTTAAAAATTTTCCAGTGCAAAGTTCTGGTATAATTGTCATAAAAAAAAAAAAGAAGGTTTTATATTTTGTCCAATGAGCTTGTGATTGCCTTTTTCTAAGATAGCTTTTATAGCATGGCTGAAGTATTTTAGGGTTATAGGCCTCTTAAAGCAAGTTTGTTGCTCCTTGTACGTACCTTGAATGATTTTAAGGCAAAAGAAGAACCTGCTGGTATTAGCACAGCTAATTACTTGAATCAATTAGCATGGGATTTCCTAAAATAGAAAATTACATGAGTGTGATTAGTACTACTTTCTTTAGGCACTGACAGCTTTCTGCCATTGTTTCCTCAGTGCTGGATCAGTGTTTTGCATAAAAGTGAAAGAGCTTTTCACTGTGGTGTTCTCTGTGGTATAGGGAAGGTGCAGAGGCTGTGGATCACTTGTGCTCCATGGGGAAGTCTGGCTTCCACAGTGCCACAATTTGTCTCTCCTGAGATGGACTTGCATTATCTCTTTTTTTCCGTATTTCCTTTCTAACCTTTTTACTCTGACCACGTTTTACATCAAGCTTGTTCCTTTAAATATTTTACCATTCCAGTGATTCAATGAACTGCAGTGGGCACCAAGACCAGGAGGCATTACTCTTAAGTGACAGACCATTAGAATTTGGATCTAGATTTTTAGCTCAGTACTCAGTCTTTTGAGTCACTACTTGATATTGAAATATGGCAAAAATAGCTATCAAATGAGGAACAAGACAGTAAATGTAGATATTTAAAGCTCCATTGACATGGAGAAGAAAGGAAACTTGGGCTCTTTGAAGGTCTGTCAGTGTGACACATTTTCCTTGGATGAGTGTTGACACAGAAGGGTTGCTGAAGCCCCAGTGGCAGACTAGGCAGTGACAGCGCATGTGAACACCATGACAGAAGCAAAGGTTTTCTTCATCAGTTTCTTGCTGTCTCTGAAAAAAAATTGAAAAATCATGAATTTTTATAGTTGATAGGGAAATTCGTATAATAGAAACGAAATTTTTGTCTGTGGTGATACCACTCTTCGTCACAGCACAAGGGAGGATTTTTATGCCAGAAGGAGCTAGACACGGCCATTTCTCAGACTACACAGCTTCCCTTAATATAAAATGATGCATGAAAATGTTATATCCTGATAATAGACTCTACTTCAACGTGAAATGTGTCTTCGGAGCTCCATTTTATAGTGTTACACTCCTTTTTTTGCAAGAAATCCTTTTGTAAAATAGCTCAGACTTCCATTACTGCTTCTGAACCTTCTATTCTGGAGCAATTTTTGTTACACATTAAGCATGACTTCCATGGGAGGACAGAGATGAGATGTGGGATGCCTTCACTTTTAAATATGTGCCATAACACACTGACTTTAGATGCTGGCTTGGGTTTAATATGTTTTATATCCTGAGCAATACTTACTGGCATCTATGGGAAAAAAACCCTCCTGAAACAAGCACCTTTCCATTGAACAGCTTATTTGGGAGGGCAGGTATTGCCATGCTTATTCCACAGCACAGTAAGTTGAAGGATTTTGTATGGAATTCTATGAAGGTCTCAGTCTTTCATGTGTCCTTTAGAACAAATGCTAAAAAAATTACATCTCATAAGAAAGGGATAGTTTAATGTGATTTAATATGTTGATCATGGTGTATGTTTTTAATTGTTACTTTTCATTTATATTTTTCTGTTTAGTTGGACAGTAGTAATGCTCCTTATGGGTTGTCACAGAGACTGCTGAAGTTCATTGGTTTAAAAAGTCTCATTTTGTATTGCTTGCTTTGGCTACACTCTTTAGAGCCACACTCAACACTAAGACTATTTAATCAGCTTGTCAAATTGGTGAAGTTCTCATTATTCATAGCAGTGCAAAGAAGTAGGCCAAGGTTTGCATGACCTGACAAACGTGTTAATTATATCTTCATTAAAAGAATTAAACTTTTGATGGTTATTACCCAGTAGGAAATGGACAGGTGAGTTGATATGTGTCTTAGCTTGTAGACTGCATGGAGGAACTTGGAAAGAACAGAAGGCTGAAGGAGGATTGAAGGAACCAAGATTTTGATCTTGTTCATATTCTGGACCCTCCCAGCATTGCAGAGGTGATTTAGCCAGCCCATGTAGGTTGGTGTGCTTGCAAAAGCATTACTGAATACAGCAGTGGGAAGGAAATAGTGGCACAGTGGCTGGATAATGTTTTGCTGGTGACTCCACACCACTCTCCAGTGAACAATTGCTCTACAGGGCAGGAAAACTAAACACTTCTTGGTGTCACTATTCGCCTTTCACATCAGTGAGTCCTGAAAAGACTCCTACAACAGAGCAGTCACAGCTGAATCGCTTCCAATTAGAGCTGACTATGATGTTAATTAGCCTGATGCTGCTTGGTAAGCTGTTTAGCACTTTTGTCTCACCTATAATACGTGCTAAGGGAACTGTGGCTTTCCTTTGAGTGAACCAGTGAATTTCTGGAAGTAGGAGACTGCCTTCAGGGTCTTAGTGTGTTTTTGTGGGGACTGATTTCAGAATGGCAAGATTTCTCTTCCTTGGGTATTTTGCTTGTGAAGCCCTGTGATCCATAGCAAAATGATCCTTTATTTATAATCTAAGTGGAAATTTTCAGTGAAACTGTTCACAAAACAGTAATGTGTTTACCTGTGTGTTTTATCAAGAAAAACATGAATGAACTCTGTGCAAAGCAGCTGAATAAATGATGTTTTCATTCCACATTTTCTGTGCTTTTAGCTATGTGAGTTCAATACAGCTTTAATTGCTATGTGTGTTCTGCATATATTCCTCCTAAAGGAGATGGTGGGTATCTTGGAGTTGATGATGTTGTTACCTACTGAAGAAATGTCAAGTGCTTGAATACTAAACTTTTATATAGTGTAGCGTTTTAAGGCAGAAAAACTACCACTTACCGAGTGTTCTTGATCAGCTTGGTAGTTGAACAAGAACACTTGATGGGTGTTCTGTCAGTTTTAAAGTGCTATTTTTTGGCCTAAACAAAATCATAAGATTACTCTAACAGAGTGCCCCTGCTCATTCATATATGATCATCTAGGATGAAGCTAGGAAAATAATCTCATACTGTGTGAGCCTGCCCTCCAAGTCTGGGCTGATATATTGGCACACATTGCTTCAGTGAAAAAAGAAACATGAATTCCAGCTGTGTCTATAAAAAATGAAAGTTCCCTTGTCCTCATTTATAATTTAATAAATATAGACTTTTATGTTCTCTGTATGTAGTGGCCAACAGCTATTCCATATCTTTAGTACGTGAGATGTGTTTTTTATGCTTTTATGCTGGTACTATTAAGAAGGCAGCTTCAGTAGTTCCTATTTGATTCATCTTTGCTGGGGAAGTGTTGGCAGTGCTGTGTACCCAACCTTCTGAAATGGCGCTCAGGTTTTGCTTGTAAGTTCAGATAGACTTGCACATAGAGCAGAAACCTCATGTGACATGTCAGCCCTGGAATGACATTTTTGTATGTATTTTAGAAAGCTGTCATGTCAAAAGAAATGTGGTTTAAATATTGGAAAGCTCCTTCTGGTCATCAGCCTAATCAGTAGTATTGTATTTTTAGTAGATGGATGTATGAAATCAAGGAGTCCCAGCTGATTTGTTAATTCATATCAATTTGTATATTTGCATGTAATTTGAAAAAGTTTGGTAATGTTTATGGAAATGCCTCATTTCAGTGAGGCATTAGCTCAGTAGCTAAGTGTGGTGGAAGCAGCATCCTCAGCAGAGTACAGAGTACAGTGAATGTGGTGGATTCTATTTAATTAGCTTTAAAATGTCTGTCCCTCGAGGGAGCTGTGCAAGAACCAATAAAAATACTTGATAGATTAATGGAGCTCATGAATTTTGAATGAAAAGACATTGATCCTAAGGTACCTTTTTTCTTAAAAAGCTTTATTATTGTATTTATTAAATGCTCAGTATTGGTTTGTTAGCACTGACAAGGTAATTTGATCTGTTTTTGCTCAGTAGGTATTTTTGTTTGGCTTGGCATGTCCCTTAGTTTAGGCCAGTCACAGAATTGCCTGGTGAAAATGGGAACTGACATTTTACGTGACCATACTGATAACTGTGACTACAATAAAACAATTATTTTCACAATTCCTCCTTTCAATTAAAAAGTGTTATTAATAAAAAAACCCCAGTCTAAAATCTTACAGAAACTCTTCATCGGTTGAAGAGTATGGTTTACACAATCATTGATGCTGATGATTAAAATTTTTGAATTACAAGAGAAAAAGCTGTACTGATTGCCTGTTGTGATTGTGGTGACACTGTTCTTTTGAACCCTTTCCCCCTGCTTCTGAGAATGTCCAAATAGGATGTTTGTTTCTGTTTTGTAAGAGCTAAATTTTGTGAAATTTCATGGTCTCCTTGGTTTGAGAAAATGTAACACTCCAGGTGATGAGGGCACAGTCTAAACTTGCTAGGTGAAGGCCTACATTCAGAGTCTGCAGGCTAATCCTTGCAGTCATAGTGCATCAGGAAATAACCAGCAGTCAGTCTGCCTTTGGACCCTACAGTAGGAGTTTGCTGTAGTCAGAGCCAGGGTGGCTTAGCTGTATAGAAGGATAAACCGGAACACTTTTCATGTTGTTAAATGTCTGTGTCTTGGCTCATTTTTACTCCTAATGAGAGGTCTACTGCAGCATTAAGTTGACATTTGCTGGTAGGGAGAGCCAAGCAATAAATAAACATGGTGAATGCTGAGAGATATTCCTATCAAATTCAAATGAAGTGAGCAGTATTTGCTAACTGAAGATACTGAGTGGCAACGAAGGGAATGTGTTTTAATCGCCCCTTTTCATTCAGGCATAGCTCTGCATGTTTCCTGCTCTTGAGTGTCAAACACCTCAGTGGAGCCAGGAGAGCAGGAGCTGGTGAGTTCTGTATGGAGCTGGCTTAGGGAGGCTGGGAAGTATTCAGCTCTCCATGGTTGCGGTCATGGGGGCAGGCAAGGCTGAGACTGGCAAAGAGAGGGAAGTGGGAATGGAAAATAAAAGGCTCCTCCTGATAATTTCCATAGGAAATATTGTCTGGTTTTCAGCTGTCTGCAGCCCAGAGCATGTGTCTCTTCAGTGTGTTGGGGAATTTTTGTGAGAACTTAATGGTATACAAGTTGTGTGAAAGGTGTGGGTGTTTTTGTTTTTTTGGGGATTTTTTGTTTGTTTTGTTTTGTTTTTTGTGTTTTTTTTTTTGTTTGGGTTTTTTTTGTTTTGTTTTTGTGTTTTGTTTGTTGTTTTGTTTTTTCTCATTTAATGCTTAAGTGAGTTTGGATATAATTTCTCTTTCGGTCCCATTATTCTTCCTTTATATTATTAAGGAATTTCAAAGTCAGTGTCTGTTTGTTGTATACTGGAGGTTCATGAAAATAGATTAATTTCAGTGTCTCCAAGACTTTTTAATTACAGTAAGACATTACATTCAGATACCCTTTATTAACAGCGTGTAGCCAAGGCTTTTTTTTTTTTCTTTTTGTGAATTAATTCTTATCTTTCTGGAGACAATTAAATTCATAATTAGCTAAACTTGGCTTATAGGTGCTGTACAAGAACTGTGCACCAAAATGACTTGTTAGGATTAGGGCGTTTGGTCTATTTTCTACATTAGGGGAAAAAAAGTTCTGTGAATGGCAGTAGCTGAAGAAGGTTGTGGGAAAAAAACCAAACACCTTATCTTTTTCCTTCTCAATAAGGTCTTCCATGAAGGGACTCTGTGTTTATTCCTCCTGCCTTCTGTAGCTGATTTTAATTTACTCTTACAATTTCTGTAGTAATTGCAGTTAAGAAGATACAGAATATTTTAGATCTTCTATCATTAGGAATCAAACACATGGTTTTCAAGAGATGTTTATTCTCTTGGTGGCTTGATGTTATTTACTTCTATTCTTGAATAAAATAGATAAGAAGTTAAACCCTGAAGTTTTTGTAAAGCTGTAGTCAGTCAACACAGTGAGAAAAATATCAATAAAGTGTGTTGTATGTAAATAATGCATTTTATGCTTGAGGATGCAGAATAATTAAATAAGAGCATGCAGTTTGATAACTGAAAACATGTTTTAACTATCTGAATCTATCAAAGGTCCAATTATATCTAACTAGCATCTGAAACAAAGCAGGGCAATGGAAGCTTCCTGCCATTTGACAGTCCAAAAATCCTGCGCCATATTCCCATGAACTCAGGAATATTTTTAAGGAGTGAAATAGTTTGTGTAGGAAGTAGAACCCTAGTCATGAGGATTTTGTTAGTGTATATAAATTACGTCTGTAAGTAAAAATCCTTCTTGGTTTTTCTTATGACCAGTGCATGTATTGGCTACAATCAGTTGCTTATGGATAGAGGAGATTACATGGTGGACTTTGATTCCAAGAGGACTGCATGCATTAATTTCTGCTTTTGGGCATTTCAACATTCAAAAAATGAAAATAAAAGTACAGCACTCTAAATTTTGTGTTGAAAAACAAGTGATTTGTATTGAACCTTCTGCTTGAGCTGATGGCTGTGTAGATATTTTCTTTCACTTAGCATGTCACTGTAGGCAGGCTTGGGAAGTGGGTGTATTTCTTTGCTCTCCTCCAGTATGTCTTTTCTCTCTTCTAGTCAGCAGTCTGTATCAGTAATAAGCAGATCTAAACCTTAACTGATTAATAGTCTACTTACCATTATATGTAAGTACTTTTGAGGGACTGGACTAAGTCAGCCATGGATTTTGATGCTGGAAAATCTACAGCAGCCAAACCATTCCCTGAGGTGCTCTTGCACCCTGTGAACTGGGCATGTCAACAGCAGGAAGGTGAATGCTTTTCAATGGCTTTTATCCACAGAAAATTGTACTTGAGATGATTAGATGTTGTGGTTAGCCCTACATTTTGAGTAGCTGAACAGAAGAAGACTGATAAAATAGCCTCTCCTATGTAAATACATCTCAGTAAAATCAAAATAGGTTATGAGTAAAATTGCAGTATTTTAGGGGCACCCTTCTGTCTGAAACTTGAGACATGCCAACAATGAGAAATGGTAGAATTACTCAGAAATTCTGGCTTTGTTTTTGAAAAATAATTTGGTGGACTCATTCATATGATAAAATACTTACCAAAAGCTCTTCATGAGCTGCATAACACTTACAAAAAAAAGATGCAAAAATTAATAGCTCCATGTATCTGATACCTGAGAAATGGACAAGGAGCTCTCCATGGTTCAAGGAGAATTCCATAGTTCAAGATAAGGGGTTTTTTTGATTTTTTTGTTTGGTTTATTTTTCCTTGATTGTTTGTTTGAGCTTTTTAAATGAATTGTGGAGCATAAAATATGTATCAAAGAGGCAAAAAAAAAATTACCTTGGGACTTTTCCTATCAGCCTTCCTTTATTTCCGGGTAAAATAGTAGAACAGCTGATATGTGACTTAATTGATAAAAAAATAGGAAAGTGACATAATTAGTGTCAAAGTAAAAAATAAGCTGCTTTTGATTTGTAATTAGATTAGAAATAATAATATTGGTGAAATATATTTCTGGAAGATGTTTAATTTGCTTATGCTTGATGAATTTTTGAGAGGTTTGCATAGCGACCAGCAGTTGTTCAGTATGTTCAATTGTTGTAACAGCACTGATATCCTACAGACTCCCACAACAAAATATATTTCCAAATGTAAATCAACCAGTAGTTGTACTTTTAGCAGGCCTGGGATTCATATTAAGCTTGGTATCTGCAGCAAATTTATAGGTACAAGTTCAGAGTCTTCAACTCTTAAGACAGTGCACTGATTATCCATCCATGCAAATCTCCAATGTTTTGGGTGAAAGAGAAAATCCAGTCTTTTTACTGGTGGGGAAGTTCTGGAAGTGGGATGATTGAAGAGCTGGAAGAGTGAAGCTGTTCTGGCCAAGGGTAACTGCTCTAGGAACTGAATGTCCAGTCCTTGTGAGAGTCATAAAGAAATCTATTGGGCAAGTGGACAGCAGTCAACACCTTTTTCTCCCACAGAGAGACTTAAAAACATTAGAGATGATCCTTTAACAAGAAATTAAGATATTTGATCATTTTGCCATGATAAAGTCAGACACTGTTTTGACCACAGGTTGCAATTAAATGGACAACAGAGCCTTCTCTTCAGCTGAATAACAGAGATTTGGGATGAAATGTATTTGAGCTTAAATTTACAGAAGACAAGCAAGTCTTTAAGTCACATTAATTTTCAGAATAATTTACGAATGTTGTGGATAGGCTGAGATGGATACTCCTTCACAGAAAATGTGAGAGTCTGGGTTTGTCTCCTTCCAGTGTAATGTAATTCAAATAGGAATAAATTCAAGGAAGGACCATGTCTGCCAGAGAAAACCTGTTAGGTAGCAGTGGCCTTTTCTGGGCATTCAGAAATGTCTTTACCAAATAAAACCAGGAAGTTCTTTGGTTCAATCTTTCACTAGAAGGAACCCTGTTTAATACCAGTGTTATATAATGGATTTGTATCCAAATTGCTTCTTATGTGCAGTCGTGTCAAATTTTTTGTATGATGCCTTGGGCAGTGCTTATGGTCCCGACTATAAGGGATACCTAGCCCTCCCCCCACCCCCCTTTTTTTTTTTTTTTTTTTTTCTTTTTTTAGCGTAGATTCTTTTGATGAAAGCTACAATAGGAGATATTCTTAATTGCAAGCTGCTGTATCTGGACAAAAGATTTTACAGGTTATGGAAAATACTAGAGAACTTTTGCTTTTTTTTGCCTGTAAGATGTTGGGAAATTTTCAAATTACTTCATCTTGGGTTTATTTGTGTGTTGTTTTACAGAGAGGCTATGGCTTCACGGTAAGTTGTTTATGATTGCAATACAACGGGAAGCATGCCTGTTTCCTCACCTTCCCCCAGACATATGTTGTATCAGCACGTTTGTACAGCTCTGCCATGAGCCAGAGCAAGGAACTGATCTGGCTTTCAAAGAAGCATTGCCAAGTCTATTTGATATATGGCATCTTTCCAAAATGTGAATGACTTTCAGAAGACAGCAACTGTGGGAAAATGTGCCCATAGGTATTCCTATGCAGGATGTGAACTTTATATTCATGATCAGACTGAAGGCACAGGATCTTTCCTTCCAGAGCACTTCAGATCTCGGCCTTCACATGCTTGGGAGAATTGGTGAGTGTTGGATGAAGGTACAACTGTCAAGGAATCCTTTCACTTCTACAAGAAAAGTCTAGATGGTTTTGGGATGAGAACAGTGAGGATGATCCAGCCCATCATTTTAAGAAAATTTCTTGGTAAATGTTATGCTCACAAAAGTAAATGCTTATATGCTGCAATGCCAAAACCCATTGGTATCACAGGCTACTGCCAGTTCCAAAATTGTGTGTGCAGAAAATAATTTAATTTTAGATCTCAAAGATCTAAAATTGTGTGTTGGTAGATTTTGAACCTCCCCTCAGTTCCTCAATCAAAGTTTCACAGCTAAGATATTACAGAACCAATAACCAGTTCTTGGTTTGAGCCCCTTTGTATGGAGTATGGTACAGGCATGGAGTTGGATTTTTTTTCTTGTTGGTTTGGGGTTTTTTGTGTTTTTTTTTGTTCTGGTATGGTTTTGGTTTTGTTTTGTTTTGTTGTTTTTTTTTTTTTTTTAATGTATAGCTATTATGGGAATTGATCATAGATGCAGTGTACTCTTAAGAATGCAGTTCTTAATTTATCAGAATGTGCTGGAGGCATTGCTGCAGTTCCTCATCTATTTGATTAAGCTTTCACTCATTTTCCAGTGTGGATATTTTCTTTGTAAGAAACATATTAAAGTCCTTAGGTGTCCTCCCACCCACCTAAAGCTGTGTTAGGCAGACTGAAAACGCTTTGACAGCTGGTTTTTGGGTCAATTAAAAATAATTATATATTACTAATGATAATTTTCTCTTTACTATGCCTAGTAAGATCCAGCAATCCTGAGGGAGCTGATGTCTGAATGCTATGTTCAGTTTTTCGTAGTAGGTTGATAGATACCATCACAAATCAAATTTTCTGTGCATTTGATCCAGTCCACATTTTATTCATTTTAAAAAATACTATTTTCCTACCACTTCTTTTTCTACCACTGACTCTCTTCAACATGTTTAAAACTTTCTCACTTGTAGCTCTTCACCAGAGACAGTCTCCTGTAGTCCAAAAACACCTGCTTAGACTTAAAATTAGCCAGGCAGTGCTTGTTTATAGTGTCCACAACTGCTCTGCTCCTCACTGGAAAGAGTGTAAAAGCAGAAGTTGGAGACTTCTGTTTCCAAGCACAGATTTTAGGATGACATAAGTCCAAGAAACAGCCTTTGGCCAGCCTTTTGGCTGCCCAGGTTCACTGGACTGAGTGGTTCAATATTCTGAGCTGGATGGGGTGAGGCTGAGTTTAAGGACGTGTTGCTGAAACACTGGTCACTCATGTACAACTGATGGGTAAAATACTCTGAGAGGATCTTAAATGCATCAGATTTTTCACTACTTTGATTCTGACTGTTGCTTTGCCTCTGCGTATTAGTATGTTAAGGAAGGTAATTATTTTTGGGCATGATTATTTGATATTGATACAACATGTGCAACAGTTAAGAACTATCTTGGCAGGTCTAAGACAAATATTTTGATACATTTTGCATTCTCAACTGAGATGTTTGGTTTGGCTTTTTTTTTTTTTTTTTTGTCTTATGACACCTACCTCAGGTATAGTTGTATTTTCTCTTCCAGTAAGATTTTTGGATGGATGTTAAGCCATTTATATTGTATGTTGATGAGTAGAGTACTGTGGGCTCAATATGACACAATGATTAGGAAGTATTTATGCATTTCATTACTTTCCTGGGGAGTTCAGCAGTCACTTTTATTGTAATTGCTAGACTTCTTAAGTAATTATCCTGAGCATGCCTCAAAACCATCGTGACCAAGGCTGGAAGAATGAAGAACTTTAGAAGCTGTGGAGGCACATAGATATAAAAACTGCATGAAGAAATCCAGTATTTTTCAGCCAAAAAGATAGGTTTAGGCTATAGGAACTTATCATATTTGGGGCTTCATCGTGTGTTGTCACTGCAGATGATTGCTGTATCACTAGGAACTGAGCGCCAGCCTTCTGAGCTGGGGAACCTTGTGTGGCACCTCAGTGACAGGACGTTTTTGCAGAGAGCTTGCACCCAAGTATAATTTTAATTGAAATTTCCATGTGCTGAAAAGACTTCCTCAAACCTAAGTCAACAAAATAGCTCAATGATTCTTGTTGATACATGTTCCCTTTATAAAAATAATTAGAAATGCTGAAGTAACAGAATGACTGCTTGTGATGTATTTTTGAAGTTCATCATGAACTGATTTTTCTTGTGCCATCCTCTGAACATGTCTGTGTCAGCACAACCAAACTTCCTTCAATGATGTAAATGTAAAACTGCTGCGGGTAATTTTTGAATCGAATAATATTGTAATATTTTGAAGCCGAGTGCTGTGATGGCTCAAGATATTTGGTATAAGCATCAAAATTTTGCAAAGTCACAAAGGGTTCCTTAGTCACTGGACATAGTCTGTGAATATGTGGATTGATAAGCTCAGATTCCCAATGTCCTCTGGATGTCTGATGTCTGATCATCGGCTCAAAGCAATGCTGATTCTGGAGATAGGGTACTTTGCAGCCTTTCATGGCTTTAGTACTTTACCAAGTTTTCTATTTTCTCCATCTGGATAGTTACCAAGGCTATACTTCCCTATAAATGTGTGAGTCCCTGCAGTCTATCCATAGCTCTGACTGCAGTGATGTCAGTGTCATGACGTTTTTCCTTTTTGTGTAAACTAGAACCTTGAGGCTAAAAACCTCCAGTGGAAGGTTTGGGACAATGAGCAGGATAAACACCTCTGCTCTAAGCATCCAGCTGTTGGAAAAACAGATTGGGCAGATTGATTTTGTAGAACTTGTATTTATTCTACTGCAAGATGGTCCTTTTAAGTTTATAATCACAATTGCTCTATGCACAATTTATTTCAATGAAGATAATTGAATTTAATGTCTTGAAATATGTATGAATAGAGGTGAATTTTATACCTTGTTCAGTCAGGAAACACTTGTACCCTGCATGACCGTAAATCAGATGCATCACACTGTTTCCTTCTTTCCTTGCAAGTTATGAAGAAACAGCTCAAGAAGTGTTGGCAGCTAGCACAGCCTTTTAGGCCTAGGTAGCTGGGAATAGTCTGTCTGGTTTCTTCAGTTCTTGCCAGGGAAAAGAATGAAGATTTGGAACTGTATCTGATCTGTGCTGATTGAAGTTCTCTGTCTGCTGAGGGAACAGCATCTCCTCGTTGTTGTACATGCTGCAGCCTGGGAGCAGCTCTGGGCTTGAAGACCTGGAAGTGTGAGACTTCAAGGTTTGGTCCTCCTCTAAGTATCAAATATTAACCTCCTGCTGTTCCTGCTTGTGAAAATACCAACTATCTATATAACCGTAGCCATATCGCCTCAGAACCTGTTGAATTTCATCTCTAACAAAAGTTAAGCGGAGATGAGGTGACTGAAGTTTGTTCAAGTAATTTCTGCCATACAGCTTCCAGGCAATCTTGCATCTGACTTTTCAGACATACATTACCCTCTGCTTAGGGCAGAAGCCCTTAAGTGGCAGGCTCAAAGTAATTTTTCCCTCAGCTATGTGCTACTTTCATGGTGACAAGTGGGAGTGGGAAAATACACCTTTGTTGCTGTGTTAGAAAATGCTTTAGTTTTGTGTGTTGTGGACTTACTTCCTGTACATGGGTGTCCTGGTTTGGGACAGCAAAAAGAATTAGAAAATCCAAGAAAAAGGACATATGGATGATACATTCTGGTATCTCTTATCTCCTTAAGGCTTCGGGGAATTGGGATGAGATAATAAAAACTTCAAGTTGTTTATATTGCTTTCAGAGGAATTGTTTTGCCTGGCTGGAAAGGTTATAATTTAAAGGTTTGCTTTGTGGTCCTGGCTATTTTGTGTATAAAGTACATTTTCTCTGCCTCCCAAGGAGGGTGTAGAAACCTCAGAAAGTTGTTGTAATTATTGAGTTAGCCATTTCTGAATTTTTGAGGTTTATTCCAGGCCTTCCTTAGGATTAGTTGGCACAGAGGGTGGGGAATAAGGATAAGGCTGTAAATACAGATGTTAAGGACTGATTAAAGGGATGGACTGTGAGAGAGGTACCTCAGCACATGTGTAAGATACAGATCTGTGGCTGTGGTAGCTGAGGAGACTAAGCAACTATTTTCCAAAAGCATGAACTGCTGCTAAAGTTCAGAAGACTGAGATTTCTCTTTGTTGGAAAAATGTCCTGATGTTTAGATGGGTGTAGAGCTGTGTTTTGCTTACAGAACTGCATTTAGTGAACAGCAAATGCTTAAAGTAAGTTTGAGAACTTAATGTTTCTGTTGTCTCTTCTCTCTCTACCTTTTTTAGTAACTTTTCTACTCCCCCCAAAACTCCTGTGTTTTTGTATACATTCGTGATTATTCTTCTCCTGAATTTTTATGGTAATCGTTTAAAAGTTGCTTAGCAACTACTAATTCTTATTTAGGAGAAGCTTGCATACAGCAATCCTGGGCTTTAAAGTGTTTGTAACAATCTCAGAAGAGAGTTGTGAGCAGAAAGAATCCTGCCTTGCATACCAGGAGGATTCAGTTCTGTTTTGAAGGATTCTTCTGTGAGGATTCACATTAGCACTGCTAACCAAGATAGTTCCTGCAAAGACAAAGATGCATTTTCAGTGTTTAAAATGATTACAGTTGAGTCAAAGGAGTCAGTGTGACTCCATGCATGATACAGGGAGTGCTGGATTTCTGCTCTCTCACTCTTCAGCCCTGTGGCACAAGGAAATGATTGGGACTTGGCCCATATAACCATGTCTCTAGCTTTTGTTCAGTAAGAGCTTTGCTGACTGCTGGGAAGAGACTGTGCCTTGCCTCTGGCTCAGTTCCAACCTTCTGCTGAACCATTTCTCCCTGTGAATGGCTCTTGTGCTGACTGTGTTCCCAAAAGAACAAGAAATGCTATTTCCTGCTTGTTTTAATAGTGAAGGATTTAATATGAATTCAGACTTGACATCAAAAGAGAATAATTTCATTTTCCTTGGTAGAGGTTGGAGGTGTTGATACGTCAGTAGTCTGTCCTTGTTTATGTCCTTCCCTCCCTGCAATTGGTCTGACTTTCACCCAAGTTTCAATAGTGAACTGGGAGGTTCCCCTCTTTGATGATACCTGCAGAACACAGCAATGTTTTCCTTCTCAATATACTGGTTAATTTTGTCATCTCATAGTTTCTGTAATTCTCAGCTTGTACTTCCATAACTTGTAGCTGACTGTCTCAAACTGCTGTGAAAAGCTGAATGTTTCAAACTGGTGTGAAAACTCTTAGTAGCAGTATGAAATAACCTATAATTAATCATGTCAAGCATCTAGTGTGTGTTCAGTATGTAAGTGACAACATGTGGCTTTGCTTGGTACTCCTAGGGTTGTCATGGTCTGTGAAGCTGCACTTTTCAGAGGGTGACAGTAAAGAATAAAGAGGGATTTACAAAGCAGTCTACAGATCGTGGATTTGCTTATACCTACCCCTCTTCTGAAATTTCCAAGGACATCAAGTCCCTGAAGCTGTCATTTGGCAACTTTCAGAAGTGCTGCCTCCACTCAAAAGCCAGCTGTGGGATTTGCCTGTGATCTGTGGCCTTTGTACCCTAAATTCCCTGGCTGCTGCAGTGTAATCCGTAAGATACATGAGCTCTGGCAGTTCCTGGTTTTGTTGGCTCTGTTGAAAGTGTACATGTAGCTGATGTTGGATAACTGTGATAATTCTCTCAGAGCAGTACCAACAGCTATTAAACACAGAGCCCTACTTGAAAGTTTGGGATGTGTTAGGAATATACCAATGCCTGGATCCCAAAGGAATTTGGGCTCTGATAAAACTTTGAACTTAACTGGACTGGGTTCTACATGGATATCTTCAGGAACATGAGCCTTAAGCCCATAGGACATTTTAGTCCTGCAGTGCTTGTGGCCTTGGGAACATCATTCAGCTTTATCTTTTCTCCTGTAGAATGAATTAAACCAAATAAGGTTTTATTCTTGTAAGAGACTTTTTTTTTTCCCTGAAGAAGAAAGAATTTAAAGCCTTTAGCAGTGCTAACCCTTAGAAGAGTTAGAAGTATCAAAGGAGATAGATAAGGATAGATTGTTTCTTTGACAGTTTCATCTCCCTGCTGTGCCAAGTGACAGCCAATGTCTTATTTTAGAGGAAAGCTTTCCATGCTGAAAATGGTGGCTCAAAAATTCTTTCCTTTGGCCTCATTCAAATACAGCTGATCCTTCCTGCTGATGGCAATTTAAAGCATTGTTCATCCTAAGATAAATTTCATTCAAGGGTTATCATAACCAAGTGGGGCCAATGGGAAAAGTTAGATTCAGTTTTAGAAGAGCACACCATAGAGAACTTTTAATGAAATTAATTCTCTGGTCTCATCTGGCTGTGTATCTAGAAAAACTGCTAAATTCAGCATTTAGTCATGGGAGAGTAAATTATTCTAATTTTATTTATTGATTGAAGCAATGTTAGGTTAAACTAATATCACATTAAATCCTTGCACTGTTCAGCATTGATGTAACATTTTGTAAAAGCATAAATAAATATGTAGGTGTCTTCTGAAAATCTGAGAGATCAATTTTTTGACTGTTTTACAGATATTGCCAAATTAATTAGTGTGGTCATAAAAAAATGTTTGCAGAGGCACTTTTCATTTGGACTATCAATGAAGGATCTGAAGCTATAAAAGGATACTTATTACATCATCTGTCATTAGGTATTTTTCACAGAGAGTGCAGTGTATACAAAGAAGGATTCTGTATGTAAACAGAGAATATATGAATAGGCAGTTTTTGCTGGTAGACAATTAGAAAACTCCATCGTTGAGTACCCCGACTGCAATCCTCATAGAGAAATTCAGGGTTTTGTGGAACAGTTTTTTTCCAAGTCAGAAGCTCTCCAACCTTGCTTACTCCGATTTACATCCTGTAAAACTGAAAGTCAGGTTTTTCAGTCTGATTTAGGTCTGCCAACAGGTTTATTTTAAAATTAAAAATAATAAACAATAATATTAAAGAAAGAAATAAAAGACTGGGATGCAGTTGGAATTGTCTTCACTAGAGTTGTGCTGAGGCTGCTGCTGCCCAGAGCCCTGTGGTGAGGAGCAGGAAGGGGCTGGCTCTGAAGAAGCCAGTCCTGCAGTCTCGGTGTGCTTTGTGCTCCCTTTGGTACCTGCTTTGCAGTCAAAGCACTGCCTCGTGCAGCTTGGACATGTGCATTCTGAATTTAAACACCTGCTTAATGAGGGAATGCTAGGAGTGATACAGGACTTGCTCAGCTTTAATTGTGAACCTGTTTTGTCTTTTCCTTGATCCATGAGACAGCCTGGCTCATCCAGACAGGCTGGCACAATAAATTCTGAGGAGGGAGCTCTCCATGGATGTGCAACAAGCACTGCATCTCTGGCTGAGCCACTTTGTAATCACTGCCATCTAATCAGTGCTGCTCTTCTAATCTAAAAATGAAGGTTTTTGTTTGCTGAAAAATTAGCAATTCCAGTCAGGCATTTTAATCTTAATGTACAAAGAACAGCATGTGGCAGTTTTTGGTCAAGCAAAAGTAATCACAAATTTTATTATGTTATGTGGGGTCTTACTTGAGTTGCTCCTAAGGAGGATGGATGTCCTCAGCTAAACCTTCTACTATGCAATGAGCTTCCCCCAAAATCTCAAATGGTTTAAACTCTATTCTAATGAGTAGATGCTATAAATATTGTGTTAAGCAGCAAAAATTTGAAACATTTCAAAGAGAGGACAGAAACAGGAAAGGTTTATATGGTAATTTCCCAGGGATAACTTTCCTAAGATGTGATTACTCTGTCTGCTTTGCTTTCCTGCAACAGGATAATTATAGACAGACATGTTGGTATTAACTCCTCTATCTTTAGGAATCATTGAAACACTGTAATGCTATGTTTATGTTTAGCCTGTAAATTAGCTATGAGCACTACAGAAATCATTGGTGTAGCTCAGCACACATGGGGTCCCATGGGGTCCAACACACACAAACAGGCTTTTCTTTGCTGAAAATGACATTTTTATTTATCTCAAATGCACTGTGTATCATTTGAGACATGTCTCTCTTCCACTTCTAATTAAAACAACTCGTTTAAAACAGGAGAAATTTAATTTTCTCTTAATTATTTGTTAAGAAGCCCAATAATGACAGAAGAAATTCCCTTCCACAAAACATCAAAGCTCTTCATCCAGGAAAGAATTATGCCAGGAGATTTTGTACAAGAGTCCTTCATAGATCTGGAAATTAGGGATTCACCTTTTTTAAAGTGAAAAGAAAGGGATTTACACCCTTTTTGTTCCAAGGAAATGGATACTTGCTTTCTTTTAGCAAAAATGAATGTTTTCTATTTCTAGGTATCAAACAGCTGAGCACACAGGTACTGGAAGGCTTTAAATTTAAATTCAGAATGTCAGAAATCTCTAATTTGAAATTTGTCATGTATGGAAAACAGGGAATGTCAGATCTGTATAGATGAAGAGAAAGTGTAAAGTTTTGTGCGTTTTGGCTTTTTGTTTACCACTTTGAAATACTGGTAAAAATGTGCAAAAAAGACGAAAGATTATATATAATTTCCTTTCATAAATGAACCATAATATGCTACTTGCTATTCAAGAAACCCTAGAATGTGGTTGGGTTATGTTTGGAAATTGTTATACCATATGCCAGTTCAGGTATAATCTTTTCATTAAACTCTGGTTGTACCCACTCCTTCCCTCCCCACCTCCTGAAGACAGTACCCAGGTTTTTGTATCAATTTTTTCCTGAGCCAGGTTTGAGTAGTTGAACACTTTTGAGACTGTTTGTTAATGGTGATGAATGTGATATACTGATCATAAGAAACATACTCCTAACATGATAACGACTCTACTGGGATCCTTCATTGATCTAGAAATAAAAAAGTTGTTCAGGTTAAAATGTTATGGGAAAACCTATGTAATTTGTCACAGATAGTAAGTTGGGTATGTGCTTTCCTTTTTTTACGAGTGCAGGTTTTACAGTCATGGGTGCTGTGTAGAATCATTTGAGATTTTGGATCAGGCCTTTACTGTTTTGGGATTTTGCTTCTGAAAAACTGCTTGAAATATTATTCTGGAAATTGATGAAGTCTAAAGGGAAGAACATCCCTGCAATATCTGTATGATTGATCTGAATGATGTGTTATGAAATTTGCTACTCCTTTCTGTAGTATTTCATGTCTGCCTGTGTGCAAGTGTAGTAAAGCTAAGTTAAATTTCTGTGGATACACAGAGTACCACTGACATGAAAGACGAGCATGAAAGTGCTGTGGAAGAATTGCAGCCTGAAGAAAATTTCAGCCAGTCCACCTTCATTAACTTTAAATGGCCTTGGCAAGTCTGAGGTATAATCCAGAGAGAAACTTAGAAGGCAGGAGGACTACAGAAAGGGAACTGGAATGTGAAGAAGAATTGTGACCTGAATTAGAGAAGGAATACACACAGAGCTCAGAACGTGACCTGAGTTCTGAACAATGCAACAAAATGCTCTATCCCTGCTTACCTTCAATACATGTCTTCAAAACTTTCATCCAGATTAGTGTCACTGTTCCAGTGCTTAATTTGGCTGATGGTTAAATTATAGGTAGGATTCTTCTGGTTGCAATGAACTAGAAATCACTGTTCTTACCCACTTCTGGAAAACTACTGAAATAGTTCTGGCAGTATGAAACTTGGTGGAAATCAAGACTGATACTTCAGCTGTTAATTACTAAAGCAGTAAGTGTCTTTGTTTCTGTAGTGGCTCCATAGTTTCTTCAAATTATTCATAAACTCTTACATCATCACTATGTATGGAGTGAGTGTGACAGGAGGAGTATGTGTTGCTGTGTGTTTATAAACATGTAGTTTTTTTGGGTATCAATGGGGATTCTTAGTGTGTATTGTATGAATTATACATGTTATTGTTAATATTTTTTATATGCAATAGGTGTATTATGTATCAAACAGCCCACAAATTTGTTCTAAGCTAGGTTTTTTTATTACATAGCCTCCAAATGTTGGATGGAACCTAGGAAAGTATAATGATGTGGCTTGGAAAAGAGAGAGTATCTGCAGGGAGGTGAACCGCTTTATGACCTTCTAGAATGTAGAATTTGGTTGAAAACCAGGTTATTCCAGAGGTTCTTGTAGTTGCAGTCATTACTTTTAATCCTATAACTCCAGTCAACTCCAGTCAGCAACTCAAGTTGTTGCCACTTACCTGTAACACTGAAACTAACTGGGTTCTGGTGAGCAGGCTTTTATGCAGGAGGGAAGTATACTAATCATGCGTAATGAACTGTCATGACCTTATATTTGGAAAGTGTAGGCATTTTGTCATCTGTTTGGATGGAAATTGCATTATTCTAGGCTTATTCTTTTGGTATAGTTGTACTCAGCACATTTGGTTGATTGCACTGATTAATTTGTTAGTATTTGGTTTTAAATGTCCAGGTTTTTAATATTTTTCTGCAAAGACATAAAAAAAAAACCCAACGAAACAAACAAAACCTAAAGCAATAGCAAAACAATAAGCTGCTTTTGATGCTGGTCTGCACAGCCAAGTGAGAAGTACCAAGGGATGGTCAGAGAGCTGTGTTGTCTGCTAGTGTAGCAGCATGACTTGGACTGCCTGTTCAAAATGTGGGAAGATAATGTCATATCTTTATGCTAGGCAGGAAAACCAAAGATGAAATAATTTTTTTTTTTTTTTTTTTTTTTGGCTGATTTGGGCAGGAATTCATCCTAAGTTGAAGCTACTACTTGGTGAGGGTGAGAAGAGGTCTGAGTATAACATGTTAAGAAATTGTGGGTATGTTTAAATATGTTGGGAAATCACCTCATATTCATTCATATGAAGGCATGGGCTTCATCATATACCTGTGTGCATTTAGCAATTTTCTGAAAGAAACTGAAAAGATGACAAATCTCTCTCAAATACACAGATAGTGATGTTAGCTCTCAGGCCCAATTTATATGTCTTCTGCTTGTGTGTTGAAAAAATTAGAACATTTTTAGATTGTTTGCTGAAATTCCTCTCCTTTTTGTATTGCAATTGATACGAACAAATTGATGAGAATATCACTTATGCATCCATTTAATTTCCACAGGCACCAATGTACAAATACCATTGCTCAGCTGAGTGCTCATTTTGATTAGGAAGTCTCGTTTGAGCCTTTCTTTATGGAGAGGCCATGCTTTTCCATATATGCTAATTTCTGCTATGGTCCCAAACATCTGTACATTCCTTTAATTATGTTATATTTATTTATAACTAATTCTGTGCTTTGTGTTGAATTTTGCTCATGAATAGTTTCTAAAATCTGTTCTTTCTCAGGAGTTTAGACGAGGTTGTAGGAAATAACAGTTTTTCATAGAAAAAACAAATGGGATATTGTAACTTATCACCACAAGCTGTTTGATAGTTTCATAGAGACCAAGAATATGTTAGTATGTCTTGTTTCTATGGAGTGACTGTATGTCTTGGTTTGAACGACAGGTGTCTGCTAAGGAAGGCAGGAATCTCCTCTGGAATGGAGAAAATCAAACCCCCTCCCCCTGAATTATTGTAATTTTGAAATTAAGAGGCTCTCAGGCAAAGATATGGGGATAGGAATAATAGTTCTTTATTAAGAGAACTAAAGTAAAAATGCAGTAATAAAAAACCAAAACAAACCCACTGACAGAGTCAGAAAAGCAGTCTGATTAAATGATGGCTGCAGTCCTTCTGAAGTGGCAGATGTGGCTCTATTGGAGCAATGATCCTGTAGAAAGGTGTAGTTTTTCTCTGAAGGTCCAGCGATGATAGATGGGGCTGATCTTCCTCTGAGAATTCAGTGGAAAGGCTGCTTGGTGTTCCAACTCCCAGATTTTTTATCCAGGTAGGAATGCTTGGCTCCAGGTAGGAATGCTTATCCAGGTGAGTTTGGCCCCCCTGCGTGGAGCATCTCACAATGGGATGATGTAATTTTATCAGTCATGAATTGAGACTCAATGGCCCATTAGCAGAAGATATCTCCCTGAACAAGGATGGGTCATGGAAGAGATAAGAAACCTGCCCCACCTGTTTTTTTAACAGCTAGCTCATTAACAGAGGATGAACCCCCCCCCCCAACCCCCCCCCCCCCCTCACCCCGCACCTCAGTTTCAACAGATGATGATAGAATACATACTTCTGGTTACATCTTGCACCACAGCAACCCAAGACACTGTATAATAATAAATTTGACTCCTTAAAGAGATTGATTAAGAAGCAGAATCTTAATCTTCTGGAGGGGGATGAAACTGTACAGAAGTTTTTTGGTGTAAATAGTTCAACAATGTAAAATTTGGTATGTAGAACATAGTTTATTTTACAGGCTTGAATTTTTTATCCGATGTTAATAGAATGTACAGTTTTTTTCAGCTTTGATTTTTATTCCACAATCAGATTGATATCAATTGAGACACTAAGATAATTTAAGTCAAGTTATATACTGTATTTTAGTAATATCCTGTATTATGGGCATGAATAGCAACACATTATCTATATGTAGTAAAAAATCTTTTAGTAAAAACCCCACTTTTAGACAAGACTTACGATCACTTGAAAGAGATTGGAAACTATTTCTGTATGGATGTGTTTAAGACATTTCATGAGGTGTGGCATTGTGACATGATTTGTGCTAAACTATTCCTCTATTGTTGGGGATAAGTAAATCTTCCAGGAGCAAAGATTTACAAGGATATACATTATTCTGTCTCACTCTAAGGCTCAGTTTCCTTATTACAAAGGAAACCTGTTATATCTTTGAAACTGAGAGCTGTTGAAACGTAGCTTTTGTGAAAATCCTTTTTTATGATCCAGTCATTTTACAAATGCAGTCTGAAGTGACAGACAGTGCTGGCTAAGCTCCATTATGGAGAGTAATGGACAATTATTGCTGTAACTGAGTGAGTTAAACTTCTATTTGCCGTCACCAATTTTGTTTTAAATCATGTTATTCTTACTATTTGTTTATCAATAAGGGTGATTAACTTGAAGAAATGGGCTTTTATAAATGGCATTCTTTAACTGTGATTTGTGTCCAGTCACCTGTCACATTGCATTACTTCTGCTCCGTGTTTTTCTACATTTTCTGAAAAAGAGCACGAATTAAAATGAAAGAACTTTTTGTTCATGTTTTCAAATGGAAGTGTTTAATTTAGAATTGGATAAAAATTTCATGTTTAATATTTTTATTGAGAACCTGTGGTTTTCCAAATTTTCACTGATTATAATTCACAAACAGTGAAAGGAAATATTTGCTGCAACCTTTTGAGTGAGTTAATTTGTTTTGCATAGCTATTTTCAACATGATGTTTGTCTCTGGCTCTGTGCCTGCTCTGGACAATGGAACTGGTATAAGATGTGCTGGAAATAGCTGAGCTGTCACCAGAAATGGCTTGTAGAGGCAGTATTCGAAATGAAATTTTAACTTTTGGGACACCTGGTAGGGGGTCAGAGCTCACCTGACTCCTGTCTTGTGGTGATTTCTAACATCTGTCCTTCTTATCCAGGCCTATAATGGGAAACTGTTCCCTTTCCAGTGGGTGGAATGTTGCTCCTTGCCTCCGCTCCTGTTATCCAAGATCCTTTGAGTAGCTCAGGGATTCTGAAATCCTTGCTAGTGATTTTGCAGTCTGTGCCAGGCAAGCTGAGTAGTGAAGATCCCTGCTGTGGGATGTTGGCTCACTCTCTGCAACACATGTTTGGTAACATAAATATGGTCATTTGTTCTGTGCATGGTTATAGAGATGCTTTTCTTCTGAGTACCCTGCTCCTGATGTGATCTTTAGCAACCCAATTTACTCCCATAGTTAGGCAGGATCAGAAGGGCTCTTTCCTCTATATATGAGCATGTTTCTCCTTCTTTCTCTGAGGTTTCTAGTGGACTGACAGACTGTTGCCAGGTAGCAAATGTTAACAAATGTTTATCCATCAGGAGGAATGGCAGGTGTCATGGGATTATCCAGGTATCCATCTCCTGAAGAGCTTCATGTGGGCAAGCAATTCAACTTTCTGTGGAATGGAGCGTGTCAAGCAATATGGCAGAGATTTTGCATCTCAGTTTTCTTTTATTTCCCAATTTTCAATACCTCCTGAGCAGAAAGACTGGCTTATTTAGTAGGGATTTGAAAAATCAACACTTTTCTCTGTAATATGAGCTGTATCTGCCCCTGAACACAGAACAATCCCTGCTTGCTCCAGAAGGCTGTCTTCCTTGCAGAAGAGGTGGAGATTTGATACAGCTTCATTATTTGGCTTTTTAAAATTATCTGTTATTGTAATATGAAGTATTACTATCTGACAAACTTGAAATCACATTGCTTATATACAGAGAATTATGAGTCATTGAGGGGAGGGTCAGAACTGCCTAATGAGAGCTGGGTAGTGAAGTCTTCCCCTGTTCTTCCACATTTCACCTGTATTTCAGAAGTTCTTGTGGAATATATTGCAATATATTGCAAGGAATCAGTTCATAGCTTTTATCTTTTCCTTTCTGGTAGTACATAACAATAAGTCGTTGTGAAGATCAATCCTAAATTGCTTAATGACATGTTTAACAATAGTGAAATAATACACCTACTGTGATTATTTGGTATCAGATGGAAATGGCAGGGATGCTGCTTTCAAGTCAGTAATTTTGACTGGATTTTTGGCACCAGAAGCTCTATAGGTTATTTCCAAAGGACCCCGGGGAAAAAAAACCCAACCAACCAAAAAAAAAACAAACAAACAAAAAAAAACAAACAAACAAACAAACAAAAAAAAACCAAAACAAAAAACAAAAAAAAAAGCAGTCTTTGTACTTTGTAAACTTCATTTTATTGTTCCAGAAAATGGCACTGGGGGACACAGAGGAAAATCGAGATGGAAAAGTTTAAGGGGAAGCACATTCCCTTGTGCCTGCAACTTTCTTAACAAGCTTTGTTACATAAGGTCTCTGAAATGTAACAAGTACTCATCTTTTATGTGTGGAATTGAAAGCTTTTAACAACTTGTAGGAACAGGTGTTTTGTTTGTTAGTCAGCCCCCACAAAAAGTTTTTTTTCCAAAGGAGCCCAAAGGATTGGCATATAAATCCCTTTGTTCTGTCAATGAAAATGAACAAGAACTCCCACTTTGTGTTTCTAGAGAAACTCTTTCAGTTAACTGAGCATGAAAATCTTTTCTGAGAATGCACAGAGTAGCAAAAATAAAACGGGCATGGATGAACTCTCACATTTGTGCAGACGCTCCTTTTTGCTTAAGCAAACCCATCCCTTAAGATTTTTGAGCATGCTGATCTCCCATTGAACTTAGATGTTATGGCATTTGCAATTTAATTGCACAATGGATATTTGAAAAAATCTAGCTGTTGTAGCATGTACCAAGGTTAGCTACAAATCTTTTTTTGTTTCGTACCTAGGTTAGAAAAACTCAGAAGTATAATTTCATATTTTCATAGGATTCCATGGAAGATTTTTTTTTTTTTTTTTTTTGTGTTGTACCTATCCAGGAAAATGCTGCTTGCTTTGTGTTGTCAATAAAAATTCCTGGTCTTAAAACCATCAACCCATATAAGTTCTGTTACTTATTTGTGTTCAGTAGAAGGATTATGATGTTTCTCTCTTCAAAGTTATTGTGTAGGTTAATGAAGATATCTTCAGTTCTCTTCACATTATTCAAACTTTTTTTAATAGCTGTAAATGAGATACTCAGTTTGCTATAGCACTGCAGAATTTACAGTGTATTTTATGACTGTTAAATCTATAATAATTTCTAGAAAGAATTACTATGCCTTGTAAAGAGATAAATAGTATTTTGAACATTTCCTTTCTTGATGTTATGTACCTCTGATATTTACTGTAAATCAGAGCCATGCTTAAAGATATTTTTCCTCTGTACAACTAAGGAAAAGTAACAAGCTAAGCTATTTCACAGAAGAAATAGTTTTACTGCCCATGTAAAATCTCAGTAATTTGAATATATGTTGGTAGAGCTTTTCTGCCTGGAGTATTATTTGCTTATGGGAATAATGCTTGGCAAATCTCTTGATGTGTGATATTCTTGCAACTAAATAAGCTGGTGCATCCTTAAACAGAATGCCAAAAAGAAAATGTAGATTTAAGTTGAATGTGTGGTACAGTGTGGGTAGAGTCAGAAACAGTAGGTGCATTAGAGTTTTAGTCTGTACATTTCTGTTATATTACCTCATCCTCCATCACAGGATGCAATGAATGCTTATGTCCTTATCTGGATTGCACAGTATGGGAAACTGTTGGATCTGCCTGCAGCTGAATTCCACAGCCTTCCTTTGTTTGTTCTGGTGTGGATGCAGTAGCTCTGAGCACTGGAGCCCTTTCGACTGCTTTAACACAAATGTGGTTTGTTTTGTGGCTGTTCTGCAGGGAATACCGATGAAACACTGTTCATTGTTGGTGTATTTTGTTCTACCTTCTTATCAGTAGGATTAATTGTAGGATAAGCAGTTAGTCACACTCTCTTCTTGAGCTAGGGTGATATGTAAGTATGGATTTAGATCACATATCACATATCAGAAATTTTGTGACTGAACTTACTTCTGACCTGCTGCTCTTAAATGTACAGTGGAAAAGGAAATTAATTTCTAGATTGATAGGCTGATCCCTCTCTTGGAGGAAGTGTGTAATATCTACTAGCATAGCACAAGACCAGCTGCAGCCCAGAGGCTGAAGATGGTGCCTGAAGCAGAGAATATAAATGATAAGCATAAATTGAGTTTCCCATGAGTACAGTCCCTTATTCAGATGTGCTGACTTTACCTCAGAGCAGAGGATCATACTGAGGATTGTGAAACACTTCCTTGGAGAAGAATTTAAATGCAGTATTTGTGGTTTGGGTGAGTTACAAGGGTTTTGTCACTTTGCTTTCCCAAGGCAGGTGAGTCAGGTTTGTACCTCTTGTTTAGCACCCAGACTACCTGGGGAACCAAAATGCCTGTCTTCTTGATGAGATCAAGAGTCTTCAATCTCTTGTCTTCCTCTGATACTTAAATTTATCCTACAAATCTCTGTTGCCATGGAAAGAAGCTTGGAATAGTCCCTTGAGCTCTGCTCAGCCTTCCTCTCAAAGAATTCCCTTCCCATCTGTCTATTTGCCCTCTTCAGCTTGTCTCTGGCTGTTGGGTTTCTCTCATTGGTCCAGTGCTGTTGAAGCCTGTTCACAGAGGTGCTGGTCCAGGACTTCTGGCTCATCAAAGAAAAGCACACAGTTACAAGCACACGGTAGAAAACTAGATTTGCCTTACCTTATATTTCTTCTATTTGCCTAATGTTTTATACTCACCATTTGGTGAAAGGGGGTGGTGGAGGAGGTTGTTTGTTACCTTCGTTTTTACTTGTTAAGTAGAGATGTATGGAAATGACTTAGTTAATGGTTTTCTGGCTTCTCATTCTCAACACCAGTGAGAAGTGTTTTAGCATTCAGTTGAGGCCAAATGTTTTCAGATAAAGAGATGATGTCTTAAGGCATTTTTATTGATATTCAATTTAGCTTATCTTTCTTTATAGTGTATGACATTTATGCAAATGTGCAATATATATCTTATAAGTAAACAGCCTATTTGGCTTAATTCAGCTGCTATTAAATCAGAAATTGTTACTGATTTTGGATTAAATGCTGAATTTTTGGCCATAGTATATTGTTGTGGTTTCAACGACAGGTCTCTGCTAAGGAAGGCAGGGGCCTTCTTTGGAATGGAGAATTTAAACCCCCTCCCTCCAAATTATTATACCTTTGAATTTAAGGGGCTCTCAGGCAAAGATATGGGAATAGGAATAACACGTCTTTATTAGGGGAACTAAAAAACTAACAAAATCAAAACACATGCAGTATTACAATGGAAAAAACAAACAAACAAACAAACAAATAAACAATCAAAGAAACAAACCCACTGACAGAGTCAGGATACAGCCTGACACCCTGTGGGTCAGGGTGTTGGTGGCAGTGCCATTCAACGGTGACTGCAGTCCTAGTGGCAGATGTGGCTCTGCTGAAGTGATGATCCTGTAGAAAAAGTGGAGATTTCCTCTGAAGGTCCAGTAGTGATAGATGGGCCTGGTGTTCCTCTGAGAATCCAGTGGAAAAGGCTGACTTGGTGTTCCAACTCCCAGATTTTTATCCAGGTAGGAATACTTGGCTCCTCCCCCTGGTTGAAGCATTTCCCAATGGAATGATATAATTTTATCAGTGAGACTCAATGGCCCATTAGTAGAAGATCTCTCCCTGGAGGGAGGCTGGGTTGTGGAAGAGATAAGAAAACTGCCCCAGCAGGTTTCTTGACAGTTGGCCATTGACAGACAATTACAGCACCCACCACCACCCCAGTTTCAACAGATAGTGATAGATATCATAAACAGATAGATAAACAGATAACAAAACAGAGTTTTGGTTACGTTTTTCACTGCAACCTATGACATATATTTAAGTGTTATTGTGGGTATGTAAGGTTTTGATTCAGTTTACAGGATTAATGAGATTGGATGGTGTTATTTTAAAAGCTCCTAATGGCAAAAGATGTAAATTTTCATAAATTTTGTTGTGCGAACTGTAGTTTGATATTGTAAGATTTTCTTGTGCAATACATGGAGTAGATAAGAGATTTGAACAGAGAATTATACTTACCTTCAATCACCCTAAATCCTTGTTCTATGCAACTTTTCCAATAGGTTGGGGTATGCAATACATATAAAAATGACACCATAAAGTCATATAATTATGCAAAATGCTTAGTGTGTTCCATGCTAAATAGCCAGAATGAAAATTTGTTCTAGGGAGGAATTATTGCATAGCATTTAATATTTAAAGTTTCCATAAGCTGTTCAGACAACTTACACTTTTGGATTGCACAGTAATAGTAATATAAACACATCAAATTTTATTTAGTTAAAATATTACTGCTACGTATTTTAATTTAGCAGATACCCAAGAAGATGTCAAGTAAATTGGATTCTGGCATATTCTGTGGATAGCTCACAGTAACTTGTGTGCATGTTTAAACTTATGGCTGTGGTAGAGGCAAGTCAATATGGGTGACTGATTCTGAAAAAAAAATGAATTAGGCTGGTGCTGTAAAAAGATCTTAATCAGACAAAATGTGACCACTGTGCTTTTTAAAGACTTATGATATTAATCCTTTGGGGCAGTAACATATCTAAGTCTTAACTGTTACAATGAAATTTTATTTACTGAAAATCTAAAAAATATAATTGGCAAGTTTCACTTTATATTTAAAGAAAAAATAAAGCAGTGCCTTTTCATTTCTTTCCTTTTGGAGTTGCTTGGAAATTTTAGAATCTTCTTTTGTGTCTGAGAGCCATCTGACTGTACCAAAACCTGGCTATCTGGGATTCATTTTGAAACTGGTTAAACCCCATGTACAGGGTTGATTTCAGGAAGCATAGCCATTATCAGCAGGATTGTTTTCAAGATTTATGATTAGACTTAGCTGTCTGCTCCAAGAAATAATATAACTCACTGTAACCTAAATGCTTGGCTTTTATATCCATTTAAGTTCCTCAAAATGCCTATGAATCAAGAGAAGCTCACCCGTGATGGCCTTATGGGAGCAGATGTGGTTCAAAGTGAATGAACTAATTGATTTGATAGATAATTCTCCACAGTCACGAAGTGTAACTGGAGAAAGGAGAGGGGTTCCCCATAGCCCAGTATGTTGTTTTGGTAGTAAAAGCAGAGTGTCTCAGTAGTGATGTGAAACAAAGGGAACACTGGTAAATAAAGCCCCAGTGGAATATGAAAGATAGGGGGGATGGACAGTCTATATACAAAGATCTGTACTCATTTTCCAGAGATCTGGCTGGCTTATTTGGTTGGTATCCTTCATACATCCTGTATCTTTACAGTAGTTTATTTCAAGGGATGAATTATGTGAGTTGCAAGGAACTGTCAGTACTAGGAGAGGAAGGTTACCTTTTACCTAGACTTTTCCTTTCTTAAAATGCCTGTGTGTATCCCTGCTGGATTTCCTGAGTCTGGGTCTTTTACTGGGCTAATTCACAAACTCACGGATGCTCTCTTAATGCTTTTTTTTCCTGATACCTGGTGAATAGCCTTCCATGAGGTTGAAAAATGTTTTTTGTTTCCGAAAATGCACTTAGGCTTTCTACCTTTCAACAAGTGCGTTTTGATAGTTTTGCGGTAAAATCATGTTTTGTGGTTGGATTGTATCACATCATTGCTTCTTTTTCTCAGCCAAGTAGGTAACCTGGGCAGAACAAGTCACTGTCACTGTGTTCTAAGCTTTCTCATGTTCCCATGGGGAGAGCTGGAACAGGACCCCATTTTTTTTCCTAATGCTGTCACCAAAACTTTGTTTTGGTGTCTCAAATGTGAATTGTTGGCAGATGACTGTTTCCATACAGCAGAAAGCCAGTTAACTTTCACCAGTATTACTGGAGTAACTTTACAGCAATTTCTTTTCCTGTCTTTCGAAAGTCCTTAATTTTCCTGATTGCTCTCCCATCATTCATGACAACTGCTTGAAGCGGTTTCACTGAAAGGACAGACTCAAGAGCTCTCCATGTGAACTCAGATGTTCCTTGAGGTAAAAGATGTGCTCTGTGGCTCATTTGAAGTTATTTTCCTGTGGAAAATGAGGTCTTCTTGGGTTCTTCAAGAAATTATTTACTTAGATCAGTTTAGTGGTGTCTAATTAATGAACAAAGCAGAAAGACTCTGCTTATATGAACCATGAAAAAACCCTAAATTTAAAAAATGGCAAAGTATTTATCTGCAGTCATGGCAAGGGGCATAAGGGGAATGATACTCAGCTATAATCCGTCCTCCTTGCTACCCAATATATTAGGTCAAACACATTTTTCAATATTTATTTTCTGGGTGAAATACTGACAGGAAATGAAACTTGCATACAAATCCCATAAAGGTAAAATATTTTAGGATCAGGCTGATTACACTGATGTATGGAACCATGTGATCCAGCATGGGTTAAAGAGTCAATGATTTATGTCCAGGAAATATTTGAACGTACATAACAAATAGGTTTTTTTGAAAATGCTTTTTATTATTCCTTTTATTCTTTGAGGCATCAGTACTCTACTTCTTATGTTGGCATTTTTTTTTTTGACCCCAAAAGCTGCACAAGAGCTGTTATTTATCCAAAGAGCAAAGCAGCTCCATGTTGCCGTTTTGTATACCTACAATTTACCTTCCTCACTGAAATATTCACAGTATAAAACATTTCTGTAAACTGTGAAAACAAAAGTCTATCTGGAAAGGAGGCATCTTGTTAATAAACTTTCCATCAAATGACCACTCCAAAATCCCTGCTGATTCATGTGAATCTTCTCGGGATTTTATTACTTGGTCACAGGCTTAGTGGTTCATTTCAGCCTTTGAAAGCATTTTTCACCTGTCTGTCCTGGTTGATCAGGAGCTCAGTGTGAGCCACCACAATTTCCATTGTTTGAACAATCTGTGAAAGAAAACCCAGATGGTGAGTGAGCCCCAGCCCAGGAATGGCTCATGAGCTCTGTGCAAAATTAGTAATCTTCCATAATTATTTCATTATAGTCACATATTGAGTTACTTTCTTTAGATGTGACACTATTGTTTGAAAATGTAAAGGATCAAACCCAGGTGACTCTGCAATGATCTCTAGAAACCCTGTTCTCATTCCTTTCTCTCTGTTTGTTTGCTATTCTGGTAAAAAAAAAAAAAAAAAAAATATATATATATATATATATAGAAGCAACAAACTTCAGCTCTTGTAACAGGCCTAGATAAGATAAGCCAAATAGGTAGTACAACATTAAACGGATATATTAAAAAGGGAAAAAACCCACAAAAACTGTTACCTTGCAAAATTCTTAGGGTGAAGCCATGACCTAAAAATAAAGTAGTCTTTGTGAAATGAATTCTGGCAGACTCCCTCTGAAAATGGGAAAGAACATGTTTGATTAAGCCAGTGCTAACCTTTTGAAATCATGTTTCTCTGATATTTATTCCATGAAATAATAAAAGGGGACATCTCAGATGTTTGAAACCCATAATATACTCCCTTGCTTTCTACTGCCCTTTTTAAATTTCAATGTTCCTCGCCTAGAGCAAAGTTTTAAAATAAAAAGTAAGGCCTTGGTTTGTCCTTTTAATTTAGACCTTTATACATTTTGTGGCTGTGCATTTGCTCCAGTTAAATTACAGAGCATGAAAATTTCCACCCTTTTTCTGGCTCTGGTTTCACCATTTGTGAGGTCAGAGCGGTGTCAGGTCCTTGGGAAGCAAGTATTTTCTGCTTTTTGTAAGAATGAGTAAATTATTTCCACCCTCACATGTCGGTATGCTTTGTATGAAAGTAAAAATTTTTGTATAATCTCCCTCAAATTGCTCCCATGGTGATAATGGAGGAGTTTTCTCCCTGGGCACCTCAGTGAGCTGTTTGTGTTGGGAGTTGCGTGCTCTCTCTCTTAATGAATAGAGGCAGAATTTAATAACTTAAGAATTCAAAAATATGCAGGGTGTCTTGGAGGAAAGGTTTTCCTTTCAGCTCTTCCACTTCAGTGCTTGCATTTACTGAAAGTCTGGCATGGGTCTGTGCCCTTCCACAAAGGAAAACCCTGTGACTGGGGCCTGGATACTCGTGGCAGAGAAATACAACTTATTTCATGTTTGCCAAGGAATCAATGCACCACTTCAAGTAATCCAAGAAAAATGGTACCAAGATAACAACCTGCAACATGAATTTTTCTACTTACATTTGAGATCAGCACAAATAATTTTATTCAGTATATTTTTGATGTGATGATAAATTGTTCATTTGAATTCATGACTAACCTTTGGCTTTCATTTTTTCCAGTCTTTATAAAACTGACAAATAACTACTATATTTCATTAAACAGGGAACAGCTTGCACTGTGTATGGAGACCTGGGACCACATGCTGTAATGCTTTATGAAAATGGACTGTCTGATTTACAATGTTGTAAAATCAGAGAAAAATTATTTTTGCTGATCTCTGTGAAAGAGAGTAAGAATGAAGCAATTAAAGTCCTGCTTGTAGTCCTGTCATGATAATCTTGTTGCTATTTGAATAAAATCATTCTCTGTATTGCTTTTTAAACTCTCTTTCATATTGGTTTTTCCTTCCTTTCATAATGTTGTCTTACCAGTGAAGTGACTGTCCCTCGCTATGTATGTGGAGTGGAAAATTGATTTGGTCCTGTGTTGACCTCAGTTTTGTTCTGGTTTAGAGTTTAATTCTCATTTAATGAAAGCTACTCTGGTTTAGATAACAAATATTTCTTTCCTCAACTGGCCAACTCATGCAGCCTTTTCCCTGGCAGGCACAAAGTGCCACGAGAGCTTACTTCAGCTCTTACAGCAGCTGGGAGTGGCCCCTGCCGAGCTCATGATAAAGCTGGAGCTTGGAAACTAAGATGTCATGAAAATAGCTGAGGATCAGGTTTCTTCAGAAATTGTCCTGTAATTTGCTGGAACTGGGAAATGAAATGTGCAATTCTGACAACAGTGACAGATTTATAGACTTGGTACACTAGCTAAACCCAACTTACTCTAATATATTAATCTATAAAAGGACAGCAGCAGGGAGAGCTGGGCTGCTTTGTGCGCAAGCGTGGGAACATTGAAGTGCCCTTCTCCTGCAATGACAGAACTTTGTCGCATACAAAATTCAGGAGTAATGATAAGGAGGAAGCAAATTAAAGGATTACTTCCTTCTGGTGTGAAACATATGGGGACATGTTTTGCTGTAAACTGTGCAAGACAGAAAGAAACAAAAAGTTTTCATTTGCTCTTTACCTTCTCTTTCCATTGCTGTTTTTTGTTCACATGGATGTGGTAGAATGTAGCTAAGAAGTTGGAAGAGAAAACTACTTATTCCAACTAAATTTTTACTCATACCAAGTGTAATATCTTGGAATTGCCATGCTTTGAGATTTGAGAAATTCCTCTGTCCTGGATGAATTGTACTCTTTCCTTGCAATTTCCACCAGTAATCTCAATAGTTGGAGACATTGAGAAATGAGAAAGAAATATTTCTGGTGTGCACTCAAAGCACCTCTAATATTTCATCTGTATTCCTACTTTAGCAATGATTTAGATGGATGTCTCAGTACATGACAAGATGACAGTTAAATGAAAATAACTGAATAATTTTGGTTTTTTACAAACATCGCTCTAGTTTGCATTTGAATATGGAGAATTGGAACTTAGGATTTTATTATACACATGAAATTTGTCTGTGTAAAGCAGATGAATAATAATGCTTTTTGAAAAGAATGTGAAGCTTAAACTCCCCCAAAATTAAATGCCCTGTAGATGTTTAAGAATACTATTGTTCAATCTATTATAGTTTAATTGATTCATTTGCTATTTCTTCACTAAATTTCACCCTTCCCCCCCAGTTTAATGGATATGTCCTTGAATATTCTCCTCATAGTCCTTTAAGTATCTGCTGAAGTTCCCAAGGCTACAATTTCCTTGTGATCTTCCATCTGTTTCAAATGCATTGTAAATACACAGTCAGATCTTCAGCTCTGTAAAAGCATCCAGTGAAGTCAGTGCAGTTATATGGAGTTTCTTCAGATGAGAAAACTCACTTGTAATGTTCGTGTCTCCATTTTTCTTGAACCCAAACTTCTTTTCACTGTATAATTACACCTTTTTCAGCATTTTAATCACAAATTGATTATGATTGCCTGATTTTGACTAGACTTCATATTCACAGTTATAGGAAACGGGTTCTTGTAATATGGGAGTGACCTTTACAAAAATGTCTAAAACTCCTTTCATAAACTGTTTTTCTAGCATAATGTTTACAAAAGGAAAGGATTTACTTTTATTACTTCTTTTTTGTTGTCAGCCTGCTGCAATGGTGACATAGAGCACTGTGCTCAAGACTGTTCTTAATTGCCAGGAAAGATGCCAAGAACTGCTCTAGGTTAAAAATCTGTATTTACTAGTTAGAAAGGTCACACTTGAAAATGTCCATGTGATTGTTTTTTGCCCTCAAATACTTCAGTTGCCTCATTGGAGAAGTTTCCTTGTGATGCACAAAGGACCAAGGTGTATGCATTGTTTGAAAGAATTACTCCATTGCTATAAACCACATATAGAAATGGGGAAGAGTGAAAGGATATGATAGACATAATCTACTTAGTCTACTGTAAATTATTTTACTTTTTACTGTAATTTAGCATAATCATAAATGGAAACCATGATAAGAGTTGGAGAAGAAAACTGAAGTGATTTGCTTTGCATTACAATATTTTATATGCTCAGTTAGGAGCTGCAGCAAAATTGGATTCATGGCACTGTCTCTAGATAATTACTTTACTTTGTAGTAGTAAATCATTAATTAAATCGTTAAATGCTGATGTTGAGCAGCTTTTCTGTATGCTGGGTTTCTTCAGCTGTGACAGTCCCCATATGAAAAGCTGTTTTTTGAGTGTCTAGTGTAGATCACCAGGAAATAGCTCCTAGAAGAATTCAGCAATCAAATATTCCTTATTCAATTCTTCTCCAAAACATACTTTATAACATTTGTAATTAACCCAAAACATTTCAAATCTGTCTCTGGCATTCATAATTTCATCACTGAGGTACCAAAGAAGCCATGGCAGATGATTTCATTACCACCAGCTGTGAGTATTTTATACCTTCAATATTAGTCTTCAGGATCTGACACAAATTGTAAGACTTTTATTGCTGTCAAGGTATATAAAATCCTGGTGTCAGCTTTTTAACACTTGGAAAGTAATAATACTCCTCATCTTCTATTAAAAAAAAGTACAGACTGTTTTCCTGGAATAGATTTGCAGAGCTTGCAGAGCTGAGCTATCATTCTCACTAATATTTGTATGTTTAACACCACCCTGCCATGAAACCCAAATCAATTAATCTGTTTCTGTTCCCTGCAAGTCTAAAATAGGATAGCAGTTTGTGACTATGATCATGAAACTCTAAATTAAAAGCACCGTATGTGTCTTCCTTCAGAAGCCTGCATAAGAAATCTTGAATGATTCATATCTTATTTTTAAATCATAAGCTTTTGTTTAACCAGGAGTTCATGCTTTCTGTGTCTGAAAATGATGCAAATAAGTTGCCTCTCCTGGTCAAGAATAAATAGGAAAGTAAAATAAAAATAAGGAATTATACAGCTTCCCATGTATCGTTTTGGCACTCTAATTATTGTATGTAAATGCAGAACTCAAAATTAAAAAATACATTTAGATCTTACAGCAACTTAGTAAAAATAGACCACTGAAAGTGTTTGGAAATTTAATGCCAACAAAATTAATTGTGCAGCCTATTTCTGATGATGTTAAAATAAGCAGTACCTGCTCTTATGCTGTGTAAAATGTTATGAATTCTGTAAATCATAAGATAAATATTAGAAACAAATCTGTGTTGGGCAACATTACAGGCAATTCCAGACTCTGAGAATTCCATTGTTTGAAGTTATTTCCATTTAAGTCCTTTAATGAGGATACTGACAGATTGCTGGTTGTCCTCAGAGTCCCATGCTGTTAATTCTCTATCAGGCATCAATGGGCCATGTGCTCTGAATGAAGTAGGACCAGTAGTGAACTCAATCCCTGGGTGTAGGAGTGACGGGGATAGGATGGTTGGGATGGACAGAGACCAGAGATCTCTGAAGCCAGGTCTTGGAATTTGCAGTTTATTGCAAAGGGTGTGGGTGCAGGGGCCCTGCTTGGAGCTGCCAGCTGCAGCTCAGAGCAGGCCCCAAAGAGAGCAAAATTCTCAAGAGAGGGAGTAAGAAAAAGAATAAGTGTAAGAGTAAGAGCAAGAGTAAGTAAGCAAGACGTAAGAGTAAGTAAGAGTAAGTAAGAGAGTGAAGTTCTCGTTACAATACAATAAACCTTCTTCTGTGCTGAATATTCTAATTCTCACTAACTAATCTAGTACAAGATACAAATCTTATAGCATTTACATACAGCCTATCAGAATTCTTACATTACCATACTGTGTTACGTTTTAAACCCTAAATCTAGTCTTTGGACCCCTTCTGCCAAGTTAGTAGGGTCTGCTCTGACCCTTGGACCTGTCTGCAAGCAGAGGGTATTGTCTAATCAAAAGGGGATTACCTTCAGCCTGCCATACCATTGTTTTCTAGTTGTTCAGTAACTAAGGCTTGGTATGTCAAAGCTTGCTTTTCATTTCAATCTCGCTTGTAGTTTCCATATTCTCAAAATATTTTGCTAGACAATCGTATTTATAAGGTTTTCCTGTTTCATCTTCCCCAACACCTGGGGACAGAAAATCCACTTCTGCAGAGACTGAAAGCTTCCACCATGTCTTGTGAACCTTGGAAATGAAGTCCCCTTCAGACATTATGTCTGGAAATACAGAGCTCCTCCATCATGTACATTGCATGGCATTGCAGTTTATTTCCATTGTAACTACAAATTGGTGTAAGTTTGTTAGGTTGCATTCATATGTTTACAGGAATGCAAACTTCCTTCTGGAGAGTTGTTTAACTGTGGATGACTGTCCCAAGGGAGCTTCCTCAATAGCTACTGATTTGGGTTGTTGTCTTCAAGTGAGCCACCACTTTGAAATTTCCTATGTCAATATCAGTTTGTTACTTTTTGGCAAAAAATTTTACAGCTAATTTTGATTAGCTGTAAGTACCAATGGTCAATGTCATTTACTGATGATCTAAAAATGATAAACCACAGAAAATTACTGGAATGCAATGGAAGTTTGGCACTCCAGTAGAACAGAAAGCAGAAGAATTAGAGATTTTGTTCCCTTTGGAGTTGCACCAAGTTAATAATCTTTTGCTGTGTTTGGTATTCTAGGATGTCATGTCCACATTCTTCCAGTTTGGGGCTTCCATCCAGCAAGAAGCCATTATCATGCTGAAGATCATGCAGGATTATGACTGGCATGTGTTCTCTCTGGTGACCACCACTTTCCCTGGATATCGAGATTTCATCAATGTCATTAAAACCACTGTGGAAAACAGTTTTGTAGGCTGGGACATGCAGAACATCATCATACTCGATACCGCCTTTGGTGATGCCAAAACCCAGATTCAGCTGAAGAAAATCCATTCATCTGTCATCCTGCTGTATTGTTCCAAGGATGAAGCTGTCTACATCCTGGATGAGGCTCGGTCCCTGGGCCTTACTGGCTATGATTTCTTTTGGATAGTTCCCAGCCTAGTTAGTGGTAACACAGAAATCACTCCCAAGGAGTTCCCTTCAGGACTCATTTCCGCAGCTTATGATGAGTGGGACTATAGTTTAGAAGCTCGGGTACGGGATGGCCTTGGGGTTATTGCCACTGCTGCATCAGCCATGCTGGAAAAGTACTCCTTCATTCCTGAAGCAAGAACGAGCTGCTATGGACAACTGGAGAAAAATGACCGTCCCTCTCAAACCTTGCACAAGTAAGGATGATTGTTTTGGCTTATTTTAACCTATGTAGCCTTGAAAATTTTCTTTTCTATTGCCACTGTATGTTTCTTGAAGGAGAATATTGTTTTTTGCTAATCCATTGAGCCCTTTTTAAACAGTGGGTTTTCAGATGTTCTAGGAGAATGTGCAGGAGGACTTGCTGCACTGATATCTGTGCTCCTAGAGATGATTGTGCTGTGGAGAATAAACACAGCTCTGAATCTAGTGTAGAAGATGACAGAAATTGGTCTTAGAGGGTATGAAGCTAAGTTAACAAAATTGGATTGTTGTGTACTTTAACTATGAGGTAAAATTTCAAAAATGCTCTGAAGGCTGTGCCTGTATTACTTGCATCAGCAGGAACTTGGTAATATTTTAGGAGACAAGCAATGTGCAGCACTAAAGCACCATCCCTGGAAATTATAGAAATATTAGATTAGTTAGGCAGCTTTTATCACATAAGAACTGAAATCTGTCCCCTTTACTTGTAAGGGTATATTTTTGTCACCTCTAATAGAATAACTGTAAAATTTAATCAGCATTTCTCTGAGCTGATATAGATGTTTTCTCTAAACCGTTTGTCAGATGGGAACTGCCAAGTTTTAAATCAGGATTCTTTTTTTATTATTATTATTTTCCTTTTAATTATCCCTTTTAGACATGAAACTCCTGATTACTCCTATCCAAAATGTTGCATAGTAATATATTTCTTTATCTGGTCTGTGAGAGGAAGTAGGGTATCTTGCATATTTTTTAATAGCTCTTGACAATATGGAAGCTACTAAGCAGTACTTATGACATTTGTTCTAACCAAATAGTGCAGATGAAGCACTTTCTACAGAAAAGCAGGATAGAATTGGCACAGGAAGGAATGCTGGTACTGATTTCAGAAATGAGATTTTGGAACAGTTTTAATCTTGAGGTTTATGTGCATATTTAGATTAGGAGTTGATTACCACACGATGTCCTGGAACAGTTGTTTTCCATGAAAACAGCATCTTTGCACACAGCATTCTTCAGAAGCTTTCTTAAAAGCCAAATGCAACCAAGTAAGTGGATTTTAACGTTTCCTGAGTGAGAACTTGCCTTTAGTACAACACTTGCAGGTTTTTTTTCTGCTCCCTTTCCTATTTTTGAGCTTCTGCCTCTAAAACTACAAATTCCCTGGAGACATGCAGATACCCCACAATTCTTTTCCTGCTGCCCCGTTTTCCCCTGGAAGTGTCTCTGTGGCCCAGCAGGGCTCTTGGAAAACTGTGGTGTTTTCCTGGTGTCAGGGCAGAGCAGTGGGAGGCGCTGCTGGGGGAACTGTCCCTCCTGCACCCAGCATGGCATCCCTATTGCTGGTTCTTAATGCATGTGCTGACAGTGCCAGGGACCAGTGGAAGCAATCCTGTTAACCAAATTCTGTGCCTTAACAGTAGGACCTGATCTGCAAACAAAGCAGTCCGCTATTAAGAACTGAGCTCCAGTTTCTATGAAAATTAAGTTGTATTCTGTCATAAGTGTTAAGGTTTAAAATACTCTTGGAAGAGGCACAAAATCTTGAACATGTTTTGAAAAAGGCTCCTATCCTATTGTTCGGCTAATACACTAGTGTAGACTTGAATTAAGTATTCAGTAGTCAACATAAGCTGTATTTCTTTAAACAGAAGAAATTTCTTTTCTTTATTTTCTCATTAAACCTGCATGAGTTTAAGAACAGGGCTTGTGAGTGCTAGGGCAGTGAGATTAGACTTCACCAGGAGATTCTGCAGCATGCAGTGCATGATGCACCCAGGAATTATAAATAGAAGCTGTAGTGCACTGTGGTTAAAAAAGTCACTTCCTGATGTGAAATACTGAGCTATGAAGTAAAAATATCTTTTCTGTACTGGAGATTCTTTGAGCTTCTCCAAAACCACAAGAACAAGAAGCAGGCTGCTTTTAATTTAGAAATGTCATTAATGTCACACATTTAGAAATTTAGAATTATACTAAAATGAATAAACTTTAAATAGTCTTTCTTATGTAATAACTCCCCAAGACTATTCCTGTCACATATAGTCTGCTAGCAAGACAAGTATATACAAGCATTTACCAGTACTAAGTAATCTCAGGGAGCTGACCAGTCTTTCCATGCCAAGGTGAATTACATAAATTCATTGTACTTTCTCATCCTCATCACTAAATTGTATTTTTTTACTTTACATGACAAATCACTGCCTAAATTGTGGTTTTATTGGGAAGTGGAATCTTCAGTTTCAGGTCCCAGATAGTGCAGTTTCATGTTGTAAACAACAAGATAAATGTATATGTGCTGTATTAAGAAACTAACCTTAAGAAAGGATTTTGGAGCATGTTCCCAATGTAAAGGGCTAAAGTAACTGTAAATAACTTATGGACCTGGGATCTGCTGTGCTCTGCCCCTGTCCATCTGGGAATTAGTGCTGGAGAAGTAGCGTTGAACAGGAGAACACTGTTGCAAGCTCTGAAGTAGAAAACTCAGTGGAAGTCAGGCTCAGATGCCTGAGCAAAGCAAAGCTCAAAGTAGAGAAAACCTCCAGGATTTTTAGGCTCCATCTACTGTAATGACAGTCAAATTCAGCTTTAAACTCAGTATAGTATTCTGAGGCTATGCTATAATAGCTCATTTGATTGTAAATGGAAGTTAGTAATGCTTTATATGTGACTTCCCACATCTAGATAGCAATTTTATCTGTTTGTGAAGAAATTCTGTGTAAAGAAAGTCATGAAGTAAAAGCTCCTCCTCCCTCTTTCTCAAATCCTTTGAGTATTAAATTGGATTTAAGATATATTTGTTTTGAAGCAGACAATTTATCCTTCCCCCATCACTGCAATTCTAAGATTTTATTGGCTTCCTAGACCCAGAAGCAAATCAGGTTTGCTTTAGTTTTGGAATGATCTGATCAATGTTCCTTTCTGGTAAACATGGGAAAGCCAGTTTTTCCCTGTGAATAAAGGATTTATAATGAAATATGGGGACCATTTTCAATGCATTAAAAACACAGATATATATGTATATTTGTATCTGTATTGATTCAGAACATCTTTTTCTATCTGTGTAAGATCTAGATCTCCCAGGGCAGAAAACCACTATTGTGTGAAATACTGGCACAGCAGGACAAATAGAATTAGCACCTCATTAATGCCAAGTCAGTTGAACAAACTCTTGTTCTCTCTGAAAAAAAGGAAAATACAGAAGCAAACAAACAGCAAAACACTATAGCCCTGCCAGCCATGGAAAATGCTGCTGCTTTGTGCATTGAAATGGTGCTGCTTTAAAGAGTACTCATGGTGTGTATGAAAGTCATGACCCTGGGAGAGACATTTCACTGCAACATTTCCAACCACACTGATCCTTAAAGGATGGTTAAAGATGCTAAGGTTGTTGCCATTTTGCTGAAAAGTGAAAAGGTGTCTCTGTCCATAATACCTGCTGCTGACATTTAGTGAGATTCTGTTCTGATATACAGCCAAGCTGTAGGCAGGATTAGAGACCCATTCTTCAGCAGTGAAGGTGTAGGTCCAGAAGGTATCCTACCCTTCCCAAACACTATTTCCTTTACTTGTCATCACTGAACCAGGAGCAGGAGCAATGGGCAGTCCATAGGGCCACAAGCAAAAGCTTAGTTGTCCTTGCTGTTGTTCTATTATTCTTCAGCATAACACCTTCTTTAGAGGGAGAGGGTTCGCTGTCCTCCTTGTCCTGATAGTTATTCACCAAGATCAATATTTTGATTCCAGCTTTTACCATGACAGATAAATTTTCTCCTTTGAGCGAAATCTGGGGTTAAAGGAACACAATAGTTTGATGAATAATCCAGCAAGTCTGTTTAAGCTTGTTCCTGCGTACAGATAAACAGCCAATTTATAGAGGATTTGTTCATTTAAGTCAGAATACGTGGGAACAATAGCTATCATCTTCTTTTTTGGATGATTGAAGGTGTATAAATATTTAACTAATTATATATGAGTCCAGAGTAAGACTAAACTTCACAGGCAAAAAAGGAAAGGTTGTGTATGGGAACACTCTGCCCCAGAGACCCCAACATGGTGCTGGTTTATTGACAAAGTGATTCGAGAAATTATTGAAGACTTTGTCCTGGTTTAGGGCAAATTTGGGAAGAAACCTCCAAGTGGGATCCCTCCAGAAAGCAAATCCAACTGGCCCCTCCCCCAGTTGGTTTGGGAAAAAAATTTCCTTGGAGGAAAGTGGAAAAAATTTGTTTATTTAGCAAGCAAAGCACTCCCCAGCACAACAAATGAACAATACTAAACAACAAAACCTTTTGCCACTCCAAAGACATTACAAATTCAGCAAGTCTCTTTTGTGAGTTGTATTTCGGCTCACTCAGTGTTGTCAGTCCCTCTGGCACTGGGAAATGCCAGGCCCAGTGGGCCATGGGTCTGAGCTCCTGGTGCTCTTCTGGGTTTTCAATCCAGAGCAGGTTCAAACAGTTCCAAGGAAACGGAGGGGAAAAAAAAACCACAGTCCGGAGAACTTCTTTGCTTCGGCTAGCCAAAATCTAACAAAACACAAAGGTGAGCTCTCTCCCACAGTCTGCACTGCAGACAATGCAGGCTGTGTGAAGGAAAACTGAAAATTTATCTTTATGTTTTAAAAACAATCACCTTAGACATTCCATGCCTTTTTCACTCTCAGATCCAGTTTTAAAGGTGCAAATCTTATTTCTGAGCTAAACAGATGAATGGGGATACAATCCAGCATCAACCAAGGACAGACTGGTATTAGAATTTTCTGCCAGGTTAGGTCAGTTTAGGAAGCAGAAAGTACCAAACAGTTACTGGACATTACTTTGTTATTGTGATAATTAAAATAATTTAAAACAAGAGAACAAGCACGGCCACTGGTAGCTTAGTAGAGTCTTCAAGGTTAAAAGTAGGGCTCAACAATTGTAGGTGTAGAAGAAAAGATCACAGGCAACCTTGTCCCTGATAAATCACAATTATACTAATTATCAAAGAACCGTTAATGTGTTGCAGCTGTGACTAATACAGATCGGTGTGATAAAAGGCTGGGTTGGCCAGTTAAGGGAAGTCTTTTTAGGCAGAGAATCTGGAGGAGATAGAGGAGTCTTGAGGAAGAAGGAATGATCCTGAGAGATGTAAAGAAGAACTAAACAAAGAAGAGAGTTGCTGCTGTAAGAGATTGGCTGTGAGGTCGTTCTGGGTCTGATGGAGTTGGAGCCTGCGGTCATAGTCCAGCTAGGTGAAAGCCTGTGGTCAGTCTGCAAGCTACTATTTGCAGTCATAGTCCAGCAGGAAACAAGTCTGTAGTTGGACCCTAGAGTAGGCTTGCTGTAGTCAGAGTCAGGATGGCTAGGCTGTCAAGAAGAATATGCCTGGACCCTTATCACATTGTTAAATGTCTACATCATGGCTCATTTCTACCCCTAATGAGAGGTCTGCTACAACAATCAACATATCAGTGAATGTTCTTGGAGATGGAGCTGCTGCAGGCACCATCCCCCTTGTAGGAAGCCAGGCACATATCACTGGAAAGAGTTTGGGATGTTTCTGAGGTGGTGCAGCAATATGTGATCAACTTAGGGCTCTTTTTGAAATGATGATACTAATCTAAACATTCTGGTGTTTAGTTACACTCACCTGTGGCACATCCCATGGAGTTGAGCTTTTTCTAACTTTGCTCTCTCCCTTTGCCCCCCTCTCAGAAGGGTTCCCCAAGAGTTTTGTTGTTTGTCTGCAGATCTGGAGCAAGATGACTTTTCCATAGCCAGTGGCAGTGCATGCTTTAAGGAGCAGCTGGCAGGAGGTCCCAGAAGCTGGCATGCAGTTCCTTTTATGCAATCACTGAGATGATTGCTTCCCCAAGTTTTATTCATCTGTGGTGGCTCCAGGCCTAGGGAGACTCAGCTCCAAAGCAAGGTACCCTTGTGGAGGAGTGAGGGCTCAGAGGAGGCACAAAGAGGAAGAAGAGACTCTGTATCACTGCAAAGGATTTGAATTTAGTAAGTCAGTCCTACATAGCCCAAGATATAGAACTGACTTTGAAAAAATGCATCAGTACCTTGTTTAATATTGTTCTTTGCAGACCTCTTTCTATATTTACTTCAGACCACAGATTATATAGTCTACATTAAGCAGTTTTTTATTTGATTTTACAGAAGAAATCTGTATCTTAATGATAAATAATGTGTCTTGGGGTTTCTACTGGTAAGTATCATTCAAATGTCATGGTTGAATCATAGTAAGGAAGTTCAGCAGTTCAGAGCCTCAACGAGATAGAGGAAAAAAGATAGAATTTGGATTCACTCCTGCTTTTTTAGGTATGAGGCTGAGTAAATTCCAAGCTTAAATAGGCTGACTTTCTAGGTTAGTAAAGTGATTTGGTTTACACTATTTGCAGTTGTGAGGCTCTATGCCTTGTTTTATAGATCTAGGGACTAAGTTCTCTCCTTATAAGGTAGCTTAGAAGTGACACATTTTCATTAATGCCTCTGCCTTACCCATTCTATTTTTCCCAGCTGCCGGTGCGTTTGGGAGCTGCATTTTAGGTGAATTTCACACTAATTATAAACAAGCCTGTTCCTGCAGAGCTGGTTGTGTTTTTGAGCCCAACCAGTCCTCAAGGGTCTTGTGGGACACAGGTGGGTGGGCAGGAAAGTGTCTATGCTGAGGACATGAACTGTTGTGAGGATGCTTCTCCCTGGCATCCCAGAGGGAACATGTGGGGTGTGCTGAGGTTCCACAGGTGGCATCACCCCTGCTTCTGTGTCATGGGATTGCTCTGCTGTGCTTTTATTCTGTCCTTGTTGGCTTTCTCAGATCACCCTGAGAAGTTTTTGAAACCAGGCCTAGGGTGATCTTTGTTTGGAACAAAGTAACCATAATAATTTACATAAGGATGTGTTTTTTTCCTTAAAGTAATGCTCAACACAGAATCCAGTAGGCCTTCTTGGATTTGCTCTCAAATCCTTGGATCTCTTAGGAGAACATTTGTGCATCTTGCATGGACATATATATGGTAAACCTCAAAGAAAATGCCATAGCCTGAAAACATACTTGCTTTTTATACCATAGAAGTAGAAAACCTCAAAGGTTCTTCTCCAGGATTTCAACTGTTTTCATACTGTATAGGAAATTCGTAACAAACACCTCATGGACAAGGAAGTCTCTTGGGTTTATAAAAAAATATTTTTATGTGTCACTGTTGCCGGCTGTTCTCCTGACCCCGAGAACGTACAACTTTGTTTTCCCCAGCCAGAGATCTTGAAAAAGGAAGGCCATGAGTCGTCTCTTCTTACGTTTTCTTCATTGTTTATTCTTTCTTATCATTACATTCTGTTCCTGACCTGCAGAGCTCTTCTTTATAGGTCAGTTCAAGGCACAAAACCCCGAATCCCAACTACCAAATATCAAATACCAAATACCCCCACCCTCAGGGTGGCATGGACATTTATACTACAATCCATGTAATCAGTATTTATAATTCTACTCCAATAACTATTATCTATGTTAGAAGGTTAGACTTTATTCTAAGCCAACTATAATGTTCAACCTCACAGCAGAAGATGGAGGCAAGGAAGAAGAAGGAAGAAACCCAAAAGCCATGTGCTTCCTCCATCTTGTCTTCACCTGCTTGCCATCCTAAAAACCCCATATATCTAAAATTCTCACCCTGTGATAAAACTACACACTATTCTACTATCTAATACACACTCTTGAAAACTCTGCTTCATTCCAGAGCCTAAAAGCCCTTTTTCCATGAACAAAGGTTAAAAACACTGTTTGTCAGAGATCTTAAAATCTCTTAAACATGCAAAGTGATATTTCTCATAATTCCAGACTCCGACAGAAGTCCATGTCTGCTGTGAGGAGTCTGGCCAGAAAAGTGCCTTTGTGTCAGCAGTATTTTATCCTAGCAAATGGAGTTCTGAAAACTGAGCACTGATCCCTTTGGCTAAAGTCTTCACCCATTTGTTAATGGAATTAGAGTCAATGAAGTTGTGATACTGTAGTTATGTGGTAAGAAAACACAGCTTTTTCAGTATGTTCTGGCTTTCTGGATAAAGTTAGAATTTTGACAGGGATAAATACTGCAGTTTTGACATTAATCTGAAGCTCTGTGTGAACTACTTGATCTTTCTGAGTCTTATAAAAATAAAGTTGGAAACCCTGAGAGAAGTTGTAACCTGGGTGCTTCAAAGGTTTGCTGTGAATATGATAGCAGAAGTGCTCTGCTGTGGTGTTCCAACACTTCTTAGTTTTGTTGGGGAAGGTGACAAGCTAAAAAGAATTGTATAAATGTTTTAAAGTGATTTTAAATATGTAATTAAAGTTTGGTTCTTTGCATGTTAAAAACCCTGTTTTGGATTCAATGTGAGTCTAGCTTAACCTCTGTCAGAATAAAGGTGCCATTTTGATGTATGTATCACCTGGGGAATCTTACAAATTTCAGTTTGTAAAAGTTAATTAAGACTTAAGTGTCATAATACCATCACAAGGCCTTGTGCTATCATGTCTTTGCAAAGACTGAATGAAGAATGAAAACAGATTAACTACAAATCCAAGCTGTGTTGCTAATTGTCCCCTCAAAGTAATGAGTTCAAATAACTAAACCACTCATTTAGTTAGGAAGAGGAATTTGCATTTCCAAAACTACTTCAGAAATATATTTTATCCAATTCAGAAGCCAAAAACCTCTTGCACAGAATTAATCTTGGATAAACTTAAAACTATGTAAGAATAACATAATATAAATTCTTCATATCATTTTTCCTAACGAGGAACAGACAAGTACTTGCTTATTTTTTGTAGGACAAGCAGTTTGGGATCGTGGCCAGTAAAAACAGAGCAGGACAGAAGTCCTTTGCAGAGGAAAAATAGCAATTCAAAAGTGAATATAGGTTGTAGTTGTTGATTTCTGGAGAACATGGACATCTGATTAATTTTATACAGAATAATGCACTTGTGGAAGCAAGAATCTCTTTGAAGTTCTTTTTTATTGCTGCAGTGTGAGAATCTGGGGTAGTTCAGAGTGTGTCACTTGCCAATACCTTTATGCCGGGATCAGAGAATACAATTTTAAGAGACTTCAGATTAGGGAATTTTAAGAAAAAAACCCAAAAACTTTGCAAAATGTATTTCTTTACTTAATGACTGGTAAATTCACATAACTTAAAAATATACACTGAGTTCAATTTTTAACTTTAGAGTTGTGGTTCATATTAGTCTTTTTGGAACACTTGAGCATCAGCACTGGATCTCATGATGGCCCTTGACTAGCTTCCAGGCTAGGACACTTGGATATTAATCCCAAAATATGATGAGTAGTGTTTGAAATTGGGGGTGGTGATTCTACCAAACTCCGTTAAGGAAGAGTTCAACTCCAGTCCAGTCACCATTTTCTGTGTGGTTAAAAACCCAAGTGAGCACAAAAGCCTGATGGAGTATAGGGTGGTTTGGGTCCAGCCCTGAGGAGGAGACACAATGCCTGGCTTTCAGCTTCGGTGAAATGAGGTGGTTTCTGCCTGCCCTTGTCAGGTGATGTATTCATTTTGAGGAGTGTTACCTCGTGGGTGTGAATTGTGAGAGGGTGCAGAAGTGCAAATGCAAGTTTTCACAGTGCAACCTTGATTTCCTCTTGTGCTCACTTTCTGGGCATTTTACTCCCTGGATCACAGTGGTTTTCAGAACTGAGTGAATGTTATGCTGGTTCTTTAGTGTGGAGTTTTGATTTTTTTCAACAAAATGTAAAAATTTTTTATTCTTTATTTTATTTTGTGTCACTCTATTTTTTTTTTCCTGTTCAAAGTACTAATTAATTAGTACGTCTTTTGAAAACCATTGAAAATTAAGCTAAATACAAAAGAATAAAACATAAAGCCTTTTTATTTTGAAATTACTGAACTGAGTATTTACTAACACCTTCAAAGCTTTCATGTCTGGTTTTGGCATTAGTGGAACTTACCCTTGTGTCACAACAGCACCGTGTGTAGCTACAATTTTGGGAAGAGCTGACAGGACTCCTGGAGGTCTGAACATAGGAGGAGAGATCGGATGCTCTTTGCCCAGAGTATTACTCAGTGACACAATCATACAATGTTACATACAGAGGAGGTGTGGGTTTGTTTAAAACGCTTCTGAAAAGCTAGTGAGGTTATGCAAAGTACCAGAAAGATTATTCACGAGGGGAGAGATTAATCATATATAATGTGGAAGCTGTTAAAAATTATGTCTGCATTATAATTCATGCATCAACAATATTTTGCTTTGTCTTGAGCTATGAACTGCCTTGAAGTGTCCCGACTCCCCATGCTGCAAGCTCAGGCTTCTTACAGCAGTGGCAGGGTTTAGTGCGTGGAGTTAATCAGTGGTTCTGGTGACTGCACTTGCTGCTCATTAACTGCTGGACAGCCCATTAATTTTTCAATGAACTTTTCTTCCTTGCCTTCCAGGTTTATGATGAATGTGACGTGGGAAGGCAGAGATTTGTCCTTCACAGCAGATGGCTACCAGGCACACCCCAGGCTGGTGGTGATAGTGCTGAACAACGAGCGGGAGTGGGAAAAGGTGAGCGCTGCTCTGGACGCGGGCGGTGACGAGGGACCAGGAGCTGGATTAGTGTCACATGTCAATGCTTCTGCTCGAGCAGCTGTGTCACAGCATTTCAAAAGAGACAATTTTATGTGATCCTGAGTATGTCTGATGAGTTTTAACAGATCAGTGAAGAAAAGCCATGCGGACTTCATATTTCTATGAAATGCACCTTGCATTTCCAGTTCTTAAAATTTACTAAAGTAAAATAGGTTACTGACAAATGTCCAAAGGCTTGGTCCTCAGCTACTTGAATTTGAATAGATTTTTAGATCTTGACAATTCCAATCTTTTTATTTGCTTGATTTTGTGTTTTTAACAGATTTTATAGTAAAAGCATGCTTGAAAAAAACCCAACTGTGAAGTTCCTGTTGAATTGGGGAATGATCCTGTCAATGTTTGCCTAAAAAATTCAAAATCTTGACTAGTCCAGGTAGACAAGTGATCTCCATACACTTCTATATAGACTAGGAGGAAAAATGTCTTAACATCAATGTTAATCATACATGCAAGTAATAAATGAAAAAGTTTATGACAAGCATCTTTTCTTTAAAACTCCAGTCACAGCCTGTGTTTATTTTGGCTCTGAGTTTTGCAGGCTGTGGCCCCATGTTTTATATACTTGTTTTAAAAAACTGTTTTTAATATAAGACTGTAAAAAAACATACATCTATATAATCCGCCAGTTTTATTTTAAATTCATGAAATGTGATTCTGCATTATCTAAATTGCTGCTGAAATTTATGAATTCTTTTTGTTAAAGTTTTAAAAACCCATTAAATAAACTTAAAACTCCAGTTTATAAGACTACAAGACTCTTCATGATGATGAATAATAATGACAAAGTCAGAATTACTGAAGGACATCTCAGTAAATATGCTAGTCATGCAGAAACACAGAGACTAGTCCTAGGTTATGCTGTGTATTTTTTGATGTTCATTTGATGCAAATTTAATTCTCTGGATAAATTTAATCCTCTCCAAATGTGTCAATCTGCATCTTTGGAAGAATCATTTGCTCACTAACAGTTACGAAAATTTCTTACTCTATTTTAAAATTCTTCAGCAGTCTGCATATCATATATAATGTTCTAGAAACAATATTATACTGCTTGGGGAATATTATTAGTATGAGGTGCCAAAGGAGGAAAATGCTCAAAATGACAGCTAACAATGCTTATGTTAAAATCATTTCATAAATTTTTGTACCTTGAAAGTTCTCTAAAGAGACTATTCAAAGGACAAGGAGAGAAGGGTTTGATGTTTTTAAAAATGAGCCAACAGCAGCAAAGAATAGTGACTATATGAACAACATTATTTCCAAGAAATAACTTGAGCCTGTTTTAACCTTCCAGTGACTCCCCTGAGAGAGAATGAGGCTTTGGGCAGGTTGTGGTGTGCCTGCCTGTAGTTGTAAGGCAGCAGTGTCCACTCCACCTTCAGCACTGGGCTGAGGGCTCCCTGGAGGCTGAATCTTACTTTGTCTGTGCACAGTTTTCCAGCTGGTAAATCCCTTCCTGCTCATTGTCAGGTTTGAGGGACTTCTAGGAGCAAGAACAAAAATGGATGGATGTGATGGTGTGTGGCCCCTGCTGGTGGCTGGCAAGGTGAGGTGTGAGGGCAGGGCAGCCAAGGCAGCTCTGGTGGCTGCTGCTCCAGCACTGGGCTGTGGGAAGGGGGCCAGGTTTAATTAGGAATTATGTCAGAGGGGAGAAATGAAAGGTGGCTAAGAATGCTCTGTTACCACCAGACTTATTCTTCTGACCATGGGCTGATCCCTGCCTCTGTGGTTGAGGACAAATAAACTGTCTAATCAATTATCCTGGAAATCTGGCCATAGCTCTAGGCTGGCTGGGCACACCCCACATCTTTTCAGTGGTGTCACCATGCACTTCAGCCCCATTGACTTAGAGATTGAGAAGGCCCTTCCCTTCCACGTGGTTTATTTGAACAGCTCTCTAGTATTGTCTCAATGTTCTCTACAAGTTGCACGTTTTACCCCATATTTCTTAGGCAATTTCTTTCCTCTTGTTCCTTTCTATTTTATCTGTTTTTCTCAATTCCAAAACTGGCAAAGTTACTCATCTGAGATCCAGCATTTGCTTCTCTCAGTTTCCAGAAAGACATGTGGTGCTTCCTTCTCTTGCAGTGTAGGAGGGAGTATCACAGAATCGTTTTATTGAAGTCTTATTAAATATCCTCAATCCTATATGGAAAAAATCTAGTCTTTTTATCTAATTAAATAATTCACTCATGTGAAAAAAAAGACAATGCAACTGCCTGTTAATCCTCATAATGTAACTAATGTGCATACTGCAAGTAGCTTCTTTATTATTTATGTAGCAAAAGTAATTGTGGTTTATGTGTTTGGTTTTTTTAACCTGGGATTCTCCCCAAAATTCAAGATTTATTGTTAAAACCAATTTTTCTTTGGTTTTAATCTGCTTTTATTCAAATACAATTTTTCCTTGGTTTCAGAATTGAGATACTTCACTTAAAGCTTGAGGTTATAGAGAAGCTGTTCCACCATAGCTGGAGAGCATATATCTCACCCCTTGGAAAAGAAGTTATTTTTTCTTTACAAGGGACTCAGTATTGAAACTTGAGGTGGAAACTTCACATGTGAATGGGGTTCACTGAGGGGTTTGTCTCATATCAGACGCTGAAGGAAGCCGTTTGGTCAATAATAGTTTGAAGAATGTAAATCACTTTTTGGGCATGTTTCACAAGCACCCAGCAAGGTATTTTGACAGATCCTAGAGCAGCTACTCAAACTTCTGATACCAACATTCATATTCTTGCTGCTGATCTTGACAGGCAATGGGAATACTGTTCTCAGGCAAGAGATTTTTAAGAAGACAAGCTTAATGTGCTTGTTAATGTGAAACTGGATAAATTTAGCAGACAGCATTGTCCAAATATCACCAAAGTGCTGCAGGATCACTGTGCTAGTGCTCAACAACCCTTAGAGGTTGAGCAGCCCCAGCTGCAGCTCACCTGTTCATACTACCTCAGAGAGGTGGGACCTGCATGTCTGACCTGGCCCATTGACTTCACTGAGCAGCCAATTTCACAGTCTGCTAGTCTGGCTTTTTTTCTTTTTTTTTTTAAATGTATTTTTACATGGAAATAAACCAAATAAATCCAATATTAAAATAATATACTAGAATATGATTAGCAGTGGCCAAATAAGTGGCTTAATTAGCAGTGCATATCACATATTTTAAGTGAAGTGGGGAAAATTGTACTTAAAGATGAGTGTGCTCCATGTGTAAAGATGAATTCCAGGGTAAAACCAATTTTTACTGATGCTCCAGGTAGATACAGATAAAATTATCATGGTGGTCTGTATTCTGAGTAAATTTGTGTACTACATGGCACAATTGCTAATTAAACACCACTGCAAGAACTATTACTTGCATCAAGATTTATTCTGAACAGAGCCTGTCATCTTTAACTTTCTACTAATACAGGATTTAATGCAGAACTTGATTTTTCTCTGATTAAGCAGTATGTGCCAGGTTTACAAGCTCTGTGTGGGGTTGTACACACTTGTATCTTAAGTAGGAAGGAGTGGATAGAGGGTGCATGATTCCTACCTGGAATAAATGAACCAAGGTCTTCACGGGGAGCTCCCTCTGGCTACCAACATCCACCATACATGCCCAGGAAAGACAGCTCCTGTATCTGACTGTGGAGCTGATTTCACTGGGCAGGAGCTTAGAAACCCAATGCTTGGGCTGATTTCTGACAGAGCTTTTTGTCAGAATACTGTGGGGATAAAAAAATCAATGAGGTACTCCATGGTCATTTCTTGTGAAATCTTGATTGATTTGAGCAAAGGTCGTGACAGCTGAGGGGTCCTTATGTCTCATGATAGATGTTCCCTAACACTTACGAGGAAATGCAGATATTTCAACTAGAACAGATGAAATTCCCTGGGCTAATAATCTTGTTTCCTGGGGTATCTTTTGTTGATAGCTCTGTGTTGTAATATGATATATTCTTTATGCCCATAGCAGAAGCAGCAGCGTGCTCTTTAACATTTGTTGTGTTGTCATTCCCTATATTCTATCCTTGTTTTGTGTATTTAGTCTTCCTGCAAATATGCCTACCCTGACACTTAAAGTCAGCTGAAAATTGCATATTGTTTCTGTATCAGTGAGCTTTTACCTAGCCTAAAGGCCTTTCCTTTGACCTTTACTCTGCTGAATTGTTTGAATTGCATGAACTATTATGCAGCAATTCTTAAACCATGTATTCCCAAGGAATGAGTTAAAGGGTTAAATGGCATAAGAGGTAGGAATGTAGTTAGCAAGATAGAAGCAATACATTTTGATTAGGAGTATAGCAGGGGCTAGCAAAGTAGGGGCAATAGATTTTAAGACCTTAACAAGGGAAGTAAAAGAAGAAGCTAAGGGTTTAATTATTAGCATATGGGTGTAATTGAAATAACGAGAGTGAAAACAATTTATCATGTATTTGACTTGGTTATGTTTATAGAAGCAATAGAGAGTACATATAGTATTGTACAAAAATAAAAACCAGAACACACCTGGCCCTAAGATAATTGAAGCCAGGAGGGGAGGCCTGGATCATAACCAAGGGATCAAGAAGCCCTGGCAATGGGACAGGGTAAAGAGTTCATTTTAATGACGACGTTTGGCTCCCTCCTTGTAAGTCCAGACTCATTTCAAGAAGACCACAGACCTAATTAAAAAGAGGACTGCGCAGTCGTAATGAAATTCAGTTCATTTTAATACAAAGCAGGGACAGGTGATGAATATAGATAGGCATCTCAAATGACTCCATGACTATGTAAACCCTTTGTAAATATATAGAGAGCTAACACTTAAAAAATTTACATATGTCTTTGGAAGGTTACTTCCCTTGTGTCCAGTGCTGCAACAAATAAACATGTTATTTTCAACTTAAATTAGTCGAAAAGTTTCTTTGTCCTTGTCACCTTTAGTGCCTCAGGAGGATCCCTCCTCTTTGCTGCTGTAAAGAAATAGTAACTCTCATGGAAAACAGAGGTGTTATGCTTTGCCCCTGTTCTTTATACCTATATATTAGAGAGCAGAAAGACTTTCAGGGCAGCTCTCCCTTTCTGAAGGTAAATGTATGTCTGTCTGGGCATTTCTGGAAAGTTGTAATGCAGAGGTGACAAAAAAATCTTCCCCCACTGGGAGGTGGACGAAGGAGCTGTCAATTGTTTAGCTTTCTTTCTAATGACATAATCAACTATTAAAATGGCTTCTCTGGCATGAGTCTGAACTCTGATACTGCACAGAATTATCTGGGACGTTGTCCAGTACCAAAACTGTACCAGCCACTGAGGATTTGATAAGTCCTAATTAGTAATTCTGTATTGAAAAATGAGGCTGCAGGAGGTGGTTGCTTTTCTTTCTCCTCCTGTTTGTTTATAATCTCTCTGGGTCCTGTGTTTTCCTTGGAGCCCTGCTGATCACAGGACTGGTGCCTTCTTGATGGTGCCAGCAGCAGCCATGAGGGAAGAGCAGGACATTTACATTCCCCATGTGAGATTTTGCAGCAAATTTTGAAAACTTCAAAGTCTTCAAATCATTCAGGACTGTAAAACACTTCTTATTAGTAAGACGTGGAAGTGCTCGCATCAAATTTTGTCATTTAAATTTAGATTACCATTGTGAAATATGGACCTTCAGAAACGTAAGTGACACAAAGGTTTGCAGCAGAAGGTGTACAGCAGATGCTGTGTCTGGAGAAAGGGTTTTGCTCTTGTGCTTTGTTCTGCAGCTGTTATTGCTAACCTGACAAACTGTATTTTAGCTTTTAAGTTATTGATTTAAAGCTTGCCATAGTAGCTCTTCCTTTTAAGTGGAAAAATGTAATGAAAAAATAGTAGTAAATAGTTTTTTAATAAAGTAAGATGATCTAGATTTTTTATTTGCTCAACACTATTTTCTTAACTGTGATAGCTCAAAAAGTATGTTTTGCAATGTATGTGTGTTAAACGTAAATGGAACATCCCTGAAATCTTTCTCATTTGAAAGGTTTGGCTGGGTAGTCCTGGGAGTGCATTTAGTATCCATGTTGTCATGTAACATTTTTTCTTACAAAGAGATATTATGAGCGTGTGCTGTGTACAGTTCCCACCTGCTGGGAGGAGCATGACAGGACTGAGCTATTTGTTTGGTTTTGGTGAGATGTGCCGGTGTGACAGACTTTCTTTCTGTGCTAACATTGGCACACAGGGATGCTCTGTTCAGGATCTGGCCTTGCTCTTTTTCTCTTATTCGATGGCTTCTGTGAGGGTGTGTGAGCAGGATTATGTCAATCATCCTTGCATTGTTTGATCCTTCTTTAGGATGCAGTGGGAGGGGGACTCTGCAGTACAGCAATGTGTAACTGTGCAGGTCTCTCTCTGCCTTTGGCTGCCAGACAGAAGCACACTAAAATCTTCATTATTGCTCTCCTTGGCTGCAGTCTTCCAAAGATATTGAGGCTTGGATAAGGTGGTGAAAGCACATGCGCCAGAGTCAGATCTGAGGTGCTTTAGGCAACAGTGGATGAGATGAGCACCCTGTGAGTCCTAACTCCCTCTGACTTCAAACAAGCTCTTCCATGCTCTCGACTATTTTCCCCTTCCCTTCCTGCATCCTGTAGAGATTAAAACAAAGGAACTATTCCAGACTGCATGTGAAGTGGGAGAAAATAGGAAAGAATGCGCAAGTTCAAAAGAAATAAAATGGTTATATATACCATTGCATGTCTTGACTTGAAGATGTGTTTTGCACCTACAATAGCGAATCAATGGTTTGATGCACTGTTGAAACCATATTTTTTATGTAATTTCCATTCTTTTGGCTATAAATGAGGATATCTATAGTTTGGGACATAAACTATCCTAAGAATCTTTCTATTGCCCTTTTTTCAAGTGAAGGCCAACTTCTGTATTTCTCTGGGATCAAACCCATATTTATTATTAGTATAACTAGGAATGAAAGAAATTTTTCATAAGTCTCTGGATATTTTGTGGCATTTGTATATATTCAGTAAATGTATATGCATGCACTTTTTGACAGTCCTAACAGAGCATGACTACATTTTTATAGTGTTACCCTCAGCTTGAATTTTCTTTTTAAAAAATATTTTTAAAAAAATAAACAGATACATACTAGTGTGTTTATTACCCTAACACAGCAATTTCATAGATGCAGCTCTCAAAATAAATTAGCATTTCCCCAGATCCAGGTATTTAAATGTGTCTGGTTATATCCTCCTCAGAACAGTAAAATGGAGCTGTTCCCATTGAAGAGGAAAGAATATCAGAAATTATTATATCAGAATATCATCAGCTTTGGTGTTGTTCTTCTTTTTATAGCACTTAAGCAACGGCTGTGTTCTTGATAGTACCAGGTGAGCTCACTGGGGTGGTTCCTGTTGCTTCCTGTGACAGGGATGCAGATGCCAGGGGTGGCTGGCAGAGGAAAGTGTCTTGGGATCTTGGGGGTGGCTGGCAAAGGGATGTGCTTTGAGATCAGGATCTGCCTCCTCCCAGCATCTTGCACCAACTTGTTTGGGAAGGCAGGGCTGCCCCTGCTGTACTCCTGAACAAAAGTGCCATCACATTTTCTTCTTGATGTTTGGAACAGGGAGACATTTGGGCACACCTCCACTTCCGAAATCCCTCGTACTCCTTGGCACGTTTGCTGTTTGTCTTAGGTCCTGGGCTGACTGGAATCCTCCCTGTTCCAGATGGTCACTTCCATGTTCCGTGTTGTACTCAGGGCTGTGACAACACTGTGTAAACTCACATAAGCCAGCACACACTGCTGTCACTGCCACTATGCACCATACATTGACAATTAAACTGGTTTATTTATAGAAACAGCAGATTGTTTCCCTGTGTCTGAACTTGCTTTTCTCCTAAAGGCTTCATCCACTATGTTTTGGTTAAATTTCATATTAAAAATGTATATACACAGTAATCATATATACAATTCCCATTGATTTAAGTGAGAATTCCTACTTCACTTGAGATATTTTGAATTTCATAATTTAAGTCAGTAGAGATTTGACATTTCTGCCTGCTACATTAAAGTTCAGTAAAACATCTTGACTTATAAACAGGAGGGAAAGGAAACTGCAAAGGTCATGTGCTTTCAGGCTTCCCTAAATAGGAATGGATATAAATTGTGTTCTTAGGGAATTTTTGTGATTAATTTTCAAGTTTTTAGAAGACAGAACATAGGTAACAATTGTAATTTTTTTTTTCACTTATTGTACTGTTAATTCCCACCATTTTCCTTGCAAAAGAAATATTTTAAGAGTCTTATGATTATGTTGTCATTTGTTTAGCAACTCAAGAATTATTAAAATGCATTAGGCTATAAATTATGTGGATTGCTAGCTCATTTATATTATCTGTCATCAGATAAAATGTAATTAGATTTCTGGATAGAAATCTAGTTAATCTGAGGAGGAAAACACTAAACTTCCTTCTGGTGATCTGGAAATGAAAAGAAATGTGGGTTAATTTAGTAGGGATATTTTATAATAGTAAATAAACTCTCAATTTTCATGTGCAGTGGGGTTTGCTTTCTTAAATGTACCTAACAGTTGGCAGGATAAAATACTTATTTCTAATGAGAACTATTTCTATGGGAATTCTTACTAAAAATATGGTTTGGTCTGGCTCCAGTGGAAGTCTGGGCAAAGGCTTTTACAATGTATAAGAATAGAAGAGTCCTCTCTTTGGGAAGATACAGAAATGACATTATGATATTTTAGTTATCAGTCAGATGTGTAGGTGTGACTGTGCATTAGGGTTTTTTATTGGGGTTTGTAGGGTTTGGTTGGTTGGTTGATTTTTTTTTTTTTT